>JAGGCT020003132.1:0-19442 GCA_017654935.2 Phymorhynchus buccinoides | reverse complement strand
GCGCGTCTAATGCGAACCCGGCGTAAACCTGAACCCAAGCCGCGGGGTATTTTTTGAAAGGGATGCACAGTGAGGTTTTCTAGCTGCCGAACTGGACATCACTCTAATGGCTCATATTACTTCCCTTTGACCCAAAAGAGCAAAACTAAGATTGTATTAATAAATGGGAAAAGGTGGAATAGGAACAGAAAATGGGAGAAGTGGGAAAACAGGACGAGGCAAAATGACAAACGAACTGGGAATAGGTAAACTGGGAGACGGCTAAATGGGAAAATGTGGAATAGGAAATGAAATCCCACGTGGCATAATTTGTACTGCAATGTCTTCTACTCTTCTTTTTACACCCCCACACAAAATTTGGAGTGATTCTATACTGTATTTCACGAGATATAGGAGGGTGAGAAAAAACCCCGAAAACATGTCTGCCGCTCGGCGATATTGTATTTCTGAAGGATAATCTATTTATGAATATATGTTACGCTGTTTTTCAATTTTCGTGACCTTGTTCAGCGGTATTGATTATTTTTCTTTGTAAATTAGGATGGGTCCAGTTTTGGGTTACCTGGCTTCATGAGCCCCATATGGGTTCAACAATTAAGATGGGTCCAGTATTGGGTTACCCTGCTTGATGAGCCCATATGGGTTCAACAATTAAGATGGGTCCAGTATTGGGTTACCCTGCTTGATGAGCCCCATATGGGTTCAACAATTAAGATGGGTCCAGTATTGGGTTACCCTGCTTGATGAGCCCCATATGGGTTCAACAATTAAGATGGGTCCAGTATTGGGCTACCCTGCTTCATGAGCCCCATATGGGTTCAACAATTAAGATGGGTCCAGTATTGGGTTACCCTGCTTCATGAGCCCCATATGGGTTCAACAATTCAGATGGGTCCAGTATTAGGTTACCCTGCTTCATGAGCCCCATATGGGTTCAACAATTCAGATGGGTCCAGTATTGGGTTACCCTGCTTGATGAGCCCCATATGGGTTCAACAATTAAGATGGGTCCAGTATTGGGCTACCCTGCTTCATGAGCCCCATATGGGTTCAACAATTAAGATGGGTCCAGTATTGGGTTACCTTGCTTGATGAGCCCCATATGGGTTCAACAATTCAGATGGGTCCAGTATTGGGTTACCTTGCTTGATGAGCCCCATATGGGTTCAACAATTAAGATGGGTCCAGTATTGGGTTACCCTGCTTGATGAGCCCCATATGGGTTCAACAATTCAGATGGGTCCAGTATTGGGTTACCCTGCTTGATGAGCCCCATATGGGTTCAACAATTCAGATGGGTCCAGTATTGGGTTACCTTGCTAGATGAGCCCCATATGGGTTCAACAATTAAGATGGGTCCAGTATTGGGTTACCCTGCTTCATGAGCCCCATATGGGTTCAACAATTAAGATGGGTCCAGTATTGGGCTACCCTGCTTCATGAGCCCCATATGGGTTCAACAATTAAGATGGGTCCAGTATTGGGCTACCCTGCTTCATGAGCCCCATATGGGTTCAACAATTAAGATGGGTCCAGTATTGGGTTACCCTGCTTCATGAGCCCCATATGGGTTCAACAATTCAGATGGGTCCAGTATTGGGTTACCCTGCTTCATGAGCCCCATATGGGTTCAACAATTAAGATGGGTCCAGTATTGGGTTACCCTGCTTGATGAGCCCCATATGGGTTCAACAATTCAGATGGGTCCAGTATTGGGTTACCTTGCTTGATGAGCCCCATATGGGTTCAACAATTAAGATGGGTCCAGTATTGGGTTACCTTGCTTGATGAGCCCCATATGGGTTCAACAATTAAGATGGGTCCAGTATTGGGTTACCTTGCTTCATGAGCCCCATATGGGTTCAACAATTCAGATGGGTCCAGTATTGGGTTACCTTGCTTCATGAGCCCCATATGGGTTCAACAATTCAGATGGGTCCAGTATTGGGTTACCTTGCTTGATGAGCCCCATATGGGTTCAACAATTAAGATGGGTCCAGTATTGGGTTACCTTGCTTGATGAGCCTCATATGGGTTCAACAATTAAGATGGGTCCAGTATTGGGTTACCTTGCTTGATGAGCCTCATATGGGTTCAACAATTAAGATGGGTCCAGTATTGGGTTACCTTGCTAGATGAGCCCCATATGGGTTCAACAATTCAGATGGGTCCAGTATTGGGTTACCTTGCTTGATGAGCCTCATATGGGTTCAACAATTAAGATGGGTCCAGTATTGGGTTACCTTGCTTCATGAGCCTCATATGGGTTCAACAATTAAGATGGGTCCAGTATTGGGTTACCTTGCTTCATGAGCCCCATATGGGTTCAACAATTAAGATGGGTCCAGTATTGGGTTACCTTGCTTGATGAGCCTCATATGGGTTCAACAATTAAGATGGGTCCAGTATTGGGTTACCCTGCTTCATGAGCCCCATATGGGTTCAACAATTAAGATGGGTCCAGTATTGGGTTACCCTGCTTGATGAGCCCCATATGGGTTCAACAATTCAGATGGGTCCAGTATTGGGTTACCCTGCTTCATGAGCCCTATGTGGGTTCAACAATTCAGATGAGTCCAATATGGATTTACGCAAATAACATGTCAGGGTGTGTTAAATGGGTTGTCCTATCTCAAAACCATAAGTATTTTAGTTGCCGTTAAATAAAACCAGTGCGTACAGACAGACACAGACACACACACACACACACACACACATTAATCCATATTCAACAGCTTTAATCCCCTGGCCCCTTTTCAGGCATGGACAATCCTCATAAACAAAATCAGAACATTGCACAAACACATAACAAGAATCGAACTGAAAATAATCAACGGTACACACACAGAGACACATGCAACAAAGCAGTGTTTACATTGCCCACATTTTTAAATGTTAATCAGCTGGATCTGAACCAAGCATGACAACATACAATTACAAATCCAGCCATAAAGCAAATCATATTATCGATGGCTTGGAGTCGAAACGGACTATCTTTAGATGGCCCATTGGCGTATTATTGAACCTTTTACAAAAACTAATATATTGTATCAAACAATGACTAGAAATATATAAAGGTGTTTTTTTTCTTTTTATGTTTCTGCAATCTTGTTTCATGCAAGTTATTAGTTTTCGTACTAAGTTCAAAAATACATAGTTTTGACTCCAAGCCATCGAAATTTATTATTAACGTAATTACGGTAACAATAAGCAAATGTTTAGAAACTATGTAAATTCTTTTAATTACAAATCCAGCATAAAACAATCAATAAAGCAATTACGATAACGGTAAGTAAATTCTTAGTAACAATGTAAACTTTTAGTTATTAACACTCTTTCTAAAACCTAACACAGCTTACTGGCAACAACAAAACGCCTTATGGTGATAATGTTACATGCATGAACCTAACACAGCTTACTGGCAACAAAACGCCTTATGGTGATAATATTACATGCATGAACCTAACACAGCTTACTGGCAACAAAACGCATTATGGTGGTAATGTTACATGCATGAACCTAACACAGCTTACTGGCAACAACAAAACGCCTTATGGTGATAATGTTACATGCATGAACCTAACACAGCTTACTGGCAACAACAAAACGCATTATGGTGATAATATTACATGCATAAACCTAACACAGCTTACTGGCAACAAAACGCATTATGGTGATAATATTACATGCATGAACCTAACAGCTTACTGGCAACAAAACGCATTATGGTGATAATATTACATGCATGAACCTAACAGCTTACTGGCAACAAAACGCATTATGGTGGTAATGTTACATGCATAAACCTAACACAGCTTACTGGCAACAACAAAACGCCTTATGGTGGTAATACTACATGCATAAACCTAACACAGCTTACTGGCAACAACAAAACGCCTTATGGTGATAATATTACATGCATGAACCTAACACAGCTTACTGGCAACAACAAAACGCATTATGGTGATAATGTTACATGCATAAACCTAACACAGCTTACTGGCAACAACAAAACGCCTTATGGTGGTAATGTTACATGCATGAACCTAACACAGCTTACTGGCAACAACAAAACGCCTTATGGTGATAATATTACATGCATGAATCTAACACAGCTGGCAACAAAGCGCATTATGGTGGTAATGTTGCATGCATGAACCTAACACAGCTTACTGACCACAAAACGCCTTATGGTGATAATGTTGCATGCACAAGCGCATGTACAGAAACCCAATTGCACGCCTGGGCATCTTCAAATAAAGGCTCCATTTTCGATCTCCCTGGATCAGTTCAGAGAGTCCTTTCCCAAACAAGAGTAGTGAAAAGAAACTCTACGGGGAGCCGGACAACAGGGGGTCTTGAGAGAAGGCGCTTCCCTCAATTGTTAAGGCCCTGAACGTTTTACACTCTAAGGAGGCCGGTGTAGCATTCTCAAATTGTATTTGTTCTCAACATGTCTGCGCATGTGCGAAATCGATCATGACGTACCATCAAATTTTATCTTTTGTGTATTCAACACTAAATTGACCTTAAGCCTAACCCTAGCCCTAAACCTATCCCGAACTCTTCGCACATGCGCAGAGGGTTTGAGAACAAAGCCCTCTGTTGTCACCACTTCCCCCCAGAAAACCGCTCCTGCCAGGATTTGAACACACATTTGTCACCCATCCAAGTGCGGACCACAGTCGATGTTGCGTAACTTGGTATATTAGCACATGCAACTTGGACCTTGGCTAATTTGGAGAGGCAACTCTCGTGTGGCTAACAACTGTATCTGAATCTCCCTATTAGATAGTCTTAATAATTGAGGTTTCATGCATGATTAAGTAGCTCCTGTAAATGTTTACTGAAGTGGAAGTTCAGTGTACAGCTGTGCCACGCGTGTAATGGAGTACAGAACAAGTACAGATAAGTTTTCTGTGGACAATTCTGGGTTCACTTCCATAAACGAAGTAGCAAAAACACTGTTTGCATAGAACAAGTACAGATAACAGTTTTCTGGGGAAAAGTCTGGGTTCACTTCCACAAACGAAGTAGTAAAAACACTGTTTGTATCAATGGTCAGGTTTTTTTTAGTCTAGCCTTCTGCTTCAGTCAGTGAAAGTTTCTTGATCTGAATGTCCAGAAACATTTTACAAAACATGTAATGCAGGCTGTGTTGAAATCTTCAAAAGAACAATTGTAGAAAATAATCTCTAGTTCCTATTACAGAATTCTATTTTTACATCTTGAGGTCTGTTCTTTCTACCTCTAAAAACTTGTAGGATTTGAAATTTTCTGAATGAGAGGGTCACGCTGCCAGACGGCCACCATCTAGACCTGCAACCAGGTTCTCGGGTGGATCCCAAACGGACAGAGGAAAAGAGAGAGGCCAAAGATGAACTGGCGTCAGAGAGTGGAGCGAGATCTTCAGCTAGTGAACAGACGCTGGAGCGATGCCATCAGACTGACTGCCAATAGAAGCCATTGGAGCGCCTTGGCTGCCTCATGCGTCACATGACGCGGGGATTTATAAGTAAGTAAGAACGAGAGGAGAGTTTTCCATTATGTTCCAGCCTAATAAAAACACCATTTTATTGAGGTGCTAAGCCTATTGGAAAGCTATAATTATTTAAAACAAATAATGTAAAGCATGCAATAAAGTCTAGGCTAGATACCATGGTATTTTGCTACACAACTCAATCTGCTTTCATTCTCCATTCATTCTGACTCGAGAAAGAATGCACTCCCTCATAAAATGCACATGTACACACGAACACGAACAGACACACACACACACACAACACACAAGCGTGCACACTGTGTCACGTGTTCTCATCAAACAGTTCAATAAAGCATCAAACATGCCAGATAGAAAGTTGAATACAGCTATGTCTAATCAAAGGGTCCACGACATTTGCTCCTTGACAAGTGCCTCGCGACAATTACTCCTTCGTAATTGCTCCTTGGGATACTTGCTCCTGTACTAATTGCTCCTTGAACAATTGCTCCTCGCACATTAGCTTCTTAGGTTGTTTGCTCCTCGGACAGTTGCTCCTACTTTTCTTTCTTTTTCTCGTCCATTGCTATAAAAGGCATATTAAACGTCTCTCTCTCTCTCTCTCTCTCTCTCTCTCTCTCTCTCTCTCTCGTCTCATCTCTCTCTCTCTCTCTCAAATAACATACTTGTGGCGGTACCATAGCCGATGAGGTTTAACCGAGGCGTCGTCACCGCTACACCTATCTGTATTAATTTTTTTTTAATCGGGACCTTACTGGTTTCGTACTGCCTCCGGGCATTGCCTCCAGTATTGTTCCCACCATATTTGTATTTACAAATGTCCCATATGTGTCTGATTCAGACCAAGAGGACGTAAAAACTCCATTCTCTCTCTCTCTCTCTCTCTCTGTAAATATCTGTACCCCATGGGTATGTATGTTCATTTTCTCACGTGTTAATTGATGTTGATATTTAGGATTATTTCATTAAAAGCAATACACATTACAAAATAAGTAACTAAAATCACTACAGTAAATATTGCATTCAGTGGATTTCTCACATTTTTTAATTTAGTTTTGGCATAAGAGCTGGAATAAACGGCCTTGCAATACATAATCGCATTTCCCTCACGTGTTCAGATTAATTGACAGCATTAAGAAAGAACAGTGTGTGTGTGTGTGTGTGTGGTGTGCGCGTGGGGGGGGATGGAGAGGTGTGGGCAAGGAGCAATTATCACATAGACTAGGAGCAATTGTGAGAGGGGCAAAAATCCGAGGAACAACTCTTCGATGATAAATTGTCCAAGGAGAAAATGGTTCAGGAGGAATTACACCAAGGATCAATTTTCAAGGGGCAATTGTTGGGGAGCAAATTATCAGGGAGCAACTGTCGGTACCCCTAATCAAAATTAATATCCAGTTGAACACAGAATACAGCTGTGTCTAATCAAATATCCAGTTGAACACAGCAGCAATCACCCTGCACGGCCTCATCACCATCACCCTCCAGACTTTCTGCAGCTTCGTCTCCTGGCATCTACAGTGGCAGTACTTCATCCCACGCTTCTTCCTCTTGTTCCTGCGAATGCGACAAGGAATCTCTGCCAGAAGACAGGGACACGTATCTTTCTGACAATTCCCTCCTTTACATTCGCAGCCGATCTGAAGCCTGGACTCATAGATGTCCAAATGTTCCAAATGCAGCGTCCGAATGTCGTCCAATTGGATGCGGCTGGATGGGTCCCTGCTGGATTGGAGCTTGGTCAGTTGTGGTTGTAGCATCTCTTTGCGCTGTTTGCAGGTCACGTAGAAATCGATTTTGCTCGAGACCTTGTCTTCGTCGAGTAGTGGGAGTTGGTTGACCTTGCATGCGTGGCGTTTCATACCTGTAAATCAAATCATAGGTAATGCTGTTTTTACCTGTTGCTTTTGTCCTTCTAACATAAATGATTTAACTGCTTTATTTGAGGCTTGATCAGTTGAATGTTTTTTTATTATATTATTGTTACGATTCCCGTTGCTAGTTTTAACACTGACATCTTAGCTTTCTTCTTGAAATGCCTTAAGCTTTCTTAAGTGTACAGATGCTGAAATCATACAGAACATGATAATGTAAAATACTAAGCCGTTCATAGCTAAAAGGTGTTCAGTTTCGTTGATGATTTTGCTGAATTTGTGTATTTTATAACTTCATCAAAACAATGGCTGAGTAGAAAATGTTACACTCTGCATGCTTATTCATGCAAGCATGCACACACACATGTATGTGCACACATACACACATATGCACACATCGCTTTCACATGCACACACTGTCTGTCTGTCTCTCTCTCTCTTGTCTCTCTTTCTCTCTCTCTCTCTCTCTCTCTCTCTCTCTCTCTCTCTCTCACTCCCCACTCACCTAAAGGGTAGATAGGAATGCCGCTGGGCAAGCGATCAAACACGATGGTCCGATCGAAGTAAAATGCCTGCACCGTGTCTCCAAAACGGACAGATTTCTTGGCCTTTCCTGAAGATCTATCCCTGGACAGGATGGATGAAGCAGCACGGGTACATTCTCTTTGTGTCTGGCTTACACACGACGTTTGAGACCTTGCAGCCAGAGACCCATAAGACTCTTGAGGACCAGATGCCATCAGGCACCTGTTCGAACCTTGAAAGTTTGATGCCACTGAAGACGCTTCAACATCAGAGTGTTCTGTTGTAATGATAGTCAGTTCTCCTGTATCATCTTTTGGAGGAGTTTTTCTCGTGAGGGTAAAACAATTCCAGGCACCACTGAGTATTCTTTGGCCGAGTCTGCGAATTCTTTTCTGCCATGCCATTTTTGCTGACCCCCCAAAAATGTTTTATGTATGATTAGAGATTTATTTTAACCTCTTTGAAAATAGTGAACAGTAACTTCTCAACACCAACAAAAGTGAATAATGGGGGCCTAGCTGTTTCTGAAACTGGTAGTGTTTCACACTCTTCCTCCGCAGTTACAGTGCTGTTTGTTGTTAATGAATGTCGTGAGATTTTTCAGGTTTACTGGCCAATTTCAGAATGCTGTTTTGTTCTCTGATGTTTCTTCCTTTGTTGTCTCTGCCCTGGGTAACAAAACAAGCAGACAAACAGTTAGAATAATTATTATCACAATAAATCATATCCGAATGCTCTAATTTGTTTGCACAATTTGCCTGTCCACGCACAAGTCAACCAACATTTCTGAGATTTTAGGTTAGGTTAGGTTAGGTACATTATAGTCACAGAGGCGTCTCTGTGAAATTCGGGTTGCTCCCACCTGGAAAGAGCGTCGCAGCCAGAGGCGCGCCACCCAATTTTTAAAGAAAAATGTGCGTGCAATTTTGGTTCGCTTCACTATAAAACTATAAAACCATACACACACTTTTAGCGTAATCTGTTCAGAAGATCTGGGACAGACCCACACACGCGGAGGAAAAAAACAGAACCCCACTCCAGACTTACGTCTGACGGGGTAAACGGAACTACGTTTATATGGCTTGTCGTTTGGTTTCTGTCTATAAGAGGCAACGCCTAATAAGACGTTAAGCCAACCATTGAGAGAGGGTTTAAACGGAGACAACGGACAACATTCGGAAATGGTGTACTTTAGTCACCAGCCCCATCACCACCACCCTAGTGTTCACGACTCTCAGTCTCAAAGTCTGCTTCTTTTAGTCATAGGGCTGTGTGCATATATTACACGCGGGGAACCTCGTGCGTTTATCCGCAATTAAAAAAAAAGCAACCAAGCGGATGGGATAAGCCCTTGTGCGGAAACGCATGCTCTTATATTTTTCGGATTCTTTTACTTTTTTTGCGGATAAGCGCATGTGGTGTCCGCGTTTAATAATCTGCACAGACCCTAAGTCTAGTCTGATCCTAACCCTTTCCCTTTCCCCCCAAAAAATGACAGAATGTTGCTTCTCAGTAAAATAAAAAAAAGCGTAAATTTGAGGGGGAGAGTGTGGGGGGAGTGAGGGGGGGGGGGGGGGAGGGGTGGGGAGGGTGACTAACAGTAACAAGACACGCGCAATGTTTATTAGTGAGAGGGTTCCATGCCTACTGCGCACATTCCTACGGCGCGCGAATTCTCTCTCTCTCTCTCTCTCCCCCCCCCCGCCCTCTCTCTGTGTGTGTGTGTCTCTCTCTGTATCCCACCCTCTCATTCTCTCACACCCACTTCAATAACTTGTAATTTAACCCCTCCTCATCTTCGCGCGGTAGGGGTTATGCACAGTAGGCATTCGCACACTAGGCTTCGCGCACTAGGAATTCGCGCGGTAGGGACTACCCCGTGCAGAGATGTGTAGCGGCCAGTGTCAGTTGTCAGCGAGTTACCCCACCCAGCTCCCACACAAAGAATTCTGAACATCCTACACAAGCCTTTCCTTATCGGGAAAGAGTTGATGATGTCAGTGCCGCCATGTTCGTGTCTTGAAATAAACACCTTGTTTCTCAAACGTGGTTGTCACCTGTGGTTTGTGTGTTGGTGGTGTGGGTGGGGGGGGGGGGGGGGGGGGGGGGGGGGGGGTAGGTGAGGAGGAGGAAAGGGTGTTGGGGGAACAAGGGGGGTTTGGTTTAGGGGGGAGCTCGGGCAGGGGGTGAACGGATAATGTTTTAAAATCATAATAAGTGTTCACCTTTTAATTATATGACAAACTGATGTATGCTTTTGCTTTTTAAATTCCTTTGTGATGTTCGATTTATGTATGCTGCTTCTTAATATCTTATCTTTTGTATGTGTTATCTTAATATCTTATATGTAAATTTAATCAATGTTTACATTTTTTTCATTGGACGATGTTAAATGTATTTAGTGTTTTCCTCTGTCCTAATATCTTATGTGTAAATTTAATCAATGTCTACATTCTGTTAATTGGACGATGTTAAATGTTTTTTGCTATTTCCCTCTGTGATGTTTGAGTTATATATATAATGTCTGTTTTAGTATTGTTTGTTTATCGAGCCTGTGAATGTGCTTTGAAATTTCCCCAGGGATCATTAAAGTTTTTGATTGATTGATTGATTGATTGACAATGAGTTTTCAAAATCGAACCGTGTGTAACTTCTTTGTCCTTCTCACGCATGATAGCATTTCTCAAACGTGATTGTAATCAATGAAAACGGTTTTCAAAATCGAACACGTGTGCAATTTCTTTGTCTTTAGTATAGTATAGTATAGTATAGTATAGTATAGTATAGTATATATATAGTATAGTATAGTATAGTATAGTTAGCATAGCATAGAATAGCATAGTAGAGGACTGGCTTCATCAGCCTAAGCCTTGCGGCCTAGCAAGCGCCCTCTTCGTACTTTTCACAAATATGGGTTGCCTTTGCGCACTCATAATTTCCATTCAAATTCATTCATCATAATCATAAAACAATTTATTGAAATTTGGACAACTGTCTAGAAGATTTTTAGATATGCTAATATTTTGTGCTTCTTTCACTTGGGCTGGAAGAGCATTCCAAACTTGTGCAAATCGGTTAGAAAGTGAGTTTTTTCTTAAGTTAGTATTGCTGTGTCCCATTAAAATTTTAAATTCAGAATTCCTTGTTTTAATATAGTTAGATAATTGAAAGACGTTAGTAATATTTATATTGTCAAGGCCATGACATTTTCTGTAAGTCTCAATTAGGTCCCCTCAAGTCGTTTGCCTTTTAAAGTGGCTAAGTCCAGGTACTTCTCATGATTACCGCCATGTTTGTTTCTCAAACGTGACATACACGAAACGAGCTTCAAAATCGAACGCCTCTGCAACGTTTTTGTCCTTTTCACGACAGCCACCATTTTCATTGCTCACGCGCATTTATTGTTACCCCCCCCCCCCCCACCACCACCACCACCACACTACGTCATCGTTCATTCCCGATAAACGAGAAGAAAGCTAGGTGTTGCACAGAAGAAAGGAAAACGTTTCTGCGTGTACCCGTACTTCGCAACACCTTGCCCATCCGCAAGGGACCACTGAGTTTCTTTGTGCATTTTTACTAGCCATTCATAAAAGCGAGGGACGCATACCATTGTTCCCACATACCGCGGGTCCCACGCTGTAGTTCTACTTCCACGATACGACTAAGGTAAGACGGGGTAAAAAGACCATGCCGCTTATATCATGAAATAAAGCAAATTTGAGTCAAATTTGCCCATGAGACGAATGCTAAACATTAACAACTCGTCTCATGGGCAAAACGTGACTGAGTTTTTCTTTTTTTTAAATTATTATTGAGATAATTGGCATGGGCTTCTTACCCGCCCATGTGCCTTTTACCCCGACTTACCCCTGCCCATAGGCCTTTTACCCCGACTTACCCCAACCACTTTTCTCACCAAATGTCTCCTTCTTTGTGGGTCTATGAAACCCAGATAAAAGCATGAGTGCGCGCGCACATAATATAAATGCCCGCTCACACACGCACCATCCACACAACAAACGAGACAGGTGTTTGGTGGGTACTGAAGTGGTATGTGAGTAACAAGGAGAATGTCATCGAATCAAGGAAAAACTTGTCCGTGTGGGCCATGTAATTTCCCGACATTTACATCGCAAAAATACGAACCGTTGAGAATAACAGTTGAAAAGTAGGCCAACAGGGAAGCAGAGAGGGAGGTAACGTATAGAGAGAGAGTGGGAACGCCAGCTGTTCGAGTGACAGCTGACCACTGGTCAACGACGCCATCAACGAATTGTTCAGGAATGAATACTGCCGTTAAATCACCTTAGATTAGGGGCATTCAAACTGTGAAATTAGGCCAAAGTGACCAGTGTCATTGGTCAGCTTGTTATTCATTTTATTTAACAAAGATTTTTTTTAATAATGAGAACTTGTCAAGAATGAGTTTTTATAACTCCACTTTCATTTGGACAAAACGGCGGTTCACAATCGGGCGCCGTTTTGTCCAAACCGATGTTTTGTCTATAGACAAAACGGCGGCCATCCGGGAAAGGCTAGCGCGCAGCATCACGTGGGGTGTTCATTGGTGTTACAATGACGTGATTACCTGAAACTTTGGGAACGTTTCCCCAGAGCGAGCGCTTGTAACTGTTCGCGCAATCCGAAAAAAAGAACACCCACCAAAAGCAAAAAACAAGTGCAACGCCGAGCGGCTGCAAAGTCCCCTCGCAGCATCGCCGAGCTACTCCGAAATCGGAATGTGTCGGCTGTACACATACATAAAAACGCATCAAAACAGCACATAACTACATAAAAAGGCATCAAAACAGCACGTAACTGAATAGTTTTTTTTATATATAGCCTTGGGGTTCGGACCCGTGATTTGAGCGCGCGCGATCATGCGCACACGCGCGCACAGAAAAATTCATGACAACTGTGTTATAGACCATTCATCAAGAAATGTTGTGGAAAAAAACCTGCATTAAAATACATGTAAAACTTCGCGAGATATTAGCGATTATGTGTTTCGGGGTTTGAACCCCGTAACTGGCGCGACCTTGACCTTAATGTAAAACTAAATACATCAGTGGATAGCTTGCATCTTGGCAAAGTAGTATACCAAATTTGATGATGATAGACTGAATAGTTTTTGAGAAAAACGGACGAATAGCCGGACGGACGGAGGCACGCCGGACGGACGGACGGACACCGGACGGACGGACACGGACCAGACAAAAACAATAGCTCCCGAACCTTCGGCTCGGGGACTAAAAACCCACCACCACCACCACCACCAGTAAAAGCTCGGTCCTTAGAAACGTCATCGTTTGCGGACAGCTTTTCGAGCACTCTGAATCTCTTCCACTAAAGCATGGATGCTATATTTAGCTTAATGTTGTGTCCATGACCAACTTTATTAAAAAGAAAACTTAACTTTATAAAAAGAAATGTCCCACATGGCTTAGGCCGGGAGGACATAAAATAAACAAAACCGTCCATGACCAAAGCTAGCACGCCGGAAACTATCACATGTCTTGCCTTATAAAGTTGGTGGGGTTTTTTAAGTCTCGCTTCGTTGCACTGCCTCCGGGCATTGCCTCCAGGATCGTTCCCATCATCTTTATATCTACTAAATGTCCCATAATAGTTTATGTGTCTGTTTCAGACCGGAGGACGTTAAACGGATTTTCATCCAAGTCTCGCGAGAAGGAGATTGATAATGCCAACACGGGGTTAATGCATTTTGTTGTTGTTGATTGGCCAAGAAAACTTTACAACAAATTAATTAAAACAGAGTCGAAACTGAAACCCAAAATAAAAGTTTTAATAAAAAAAAACACAGAGCAAAACAAATCACGACGTTTCGGGTTCAACCCTTTGTCCAGTGCTAATGTTATAGAACCCATCAGTCATCTTCGTTTCTTCAAAGAAAACTTTAGTCAAAATTATAAGAATCAGATTAGCACCCCTCCCCCCCCCCCCCTCTCCCCTCTCCTCCCCTTCCCTCGACGTCTTGGTTCCTAGCGTGTGGTTTTCAGTCTTGCTTTTTTAATCTTCTATTAGCAGATGCACGTTTTTAATTGTTTAAATGGATGAAAATGTACGTTAAATCTAGAAAACGATAGAAGTTGAAGTGCTCAATCTGCAATAAGAAAGGCAAGACTGAAAAACGGGGAAAACACGATAAATTGAAGGGGAGAGGGTGTGTGTGGTGGGGGTGTGTGTGGGTGTCTTAATCTGCATTTTTGCATATATTTTGATCAATCAGACAACAACTTGTGATATTTTCCCGCTTACGTTTTGTCAAATCGTTTCTTATACCCCTTTTTTGACATAAACGTTTTGCGCGCGAAGAACGCTCCCCTTGTAAAATTTTCCGGATTTGTGCTGTGAGATGGTGAGATTTTTGTTCAAAAACTAAAGGGTTTCCACGCCCAGTTGACTTCTGGGAGGCTTTCTGTCAACTACAGCCCGTCCAATCACGTGATTCTAACACAATGAAATGCGCGCTGAGCCTTTTCCGATTGGAACCGAGAAAGGACGTTAAACTGACCATATACGCAAGCATCTCTCTCTCTCTCTCTCTCTCTACTGTCTCTCTCCTCTCCTCTCTCTATACTCTGTGGTGCTCTGCTCTCTCTCTCTTATGACTATATCTATCCTACATCTCCTCCTACTCTCTATCTTCTCTATCTTCCCCCCCCCCCCCCCTCCCGCCTGTAGTCGATACGCTTTCCAACAGGAACCCAACTATCTAGTTGTATAAATGTATACATCTGTATTGTTTAAAAAACGGGACTTTCTTGGTGTTGCACTGCTTCCGGGCATTGTCTCCAGGATCGTTCACACCATCTTTATCTCTATAAATGTCCCTTACGTGTCTGTTCTAGACCGTAGGACGTTAAACAGATTTTCATTCAACAGGAAGGCACGTGAAATATTTAAAGTGGGTAGAGTGAGATAATTTGGACCACCTCAGTACAAGGCGAGCAGCATTGTTATGTCCCCGAGCCGAAGGTTCGGGAACTAATTGTTTCTGTCTGATCCGTCCGGCATACCTCCGGCCGTCCCACCGTCCGGCTATTCGTCCGTTTTTATAAAAAAAAAATTCAGTCTATCATCATCAAATTTGGCATACGAGTTTTCCAAGATGCAAGCTATCCACTGATGTATATAGGTTGACAAGGAAGGGCAAGGTCTGCGCCAGTTACGGGGTTCAAAACCCCAAAACACATAATCGCTAATATCTCGCGAAGTTTTGCATTTTTTTTCAATGCAGTTTTTTTCACAACATATCGTCATGAATGGTCTAATACACAGTTGTCAAGGAAAGGGTATGGTGAGATCGTGTGCGCATGATAGCGAGCGCATGATCGAGCGCGCTCAAACGACGGGGGCGAACATCACAGGACGCCAGGGAAAAAGCTGTGTGAAGAGCGCTGGGGTTGACGCGCTCATCTCTCTCTCTCTCTCATCTCTCTCTCTCTCTCTCTCTTTTTTTTTCTCTCTCTCTCTCCTAGAGAGAGTCCCCCCCCTAGAGAGAAAAAGAGAGAGAGAGAAAAAAGATAGCTATATCGATCTTCGTATAATCTATATCGTGAGAGAGTGCAGAGAGCGAGCTCGAGTATAGAGAGAGACGCGCTCTCTAGCTCTCTCTCTCTCGATTTAGGAGTAGCTCGGCGATGCTGAGAGGGGACTTTACAGCCGCTCGACGTAGCACTTGTTGTGATATATTTTGGTAAGTTTGCGGAGGAACAGTTGGGGGCAGCAGCAAAGAAGGAATTACAGTAAGTATCTAGTCTGGAGAATAAAAAAGGCAGAGATAAGAGTTGGTAGCTCCTCGGAGCGACGATGTCTTAACATACCAATGCGCCGAAGTTCACGACAGACAGAGGAAATCTGGTTTTGGAAGGAGAGAGTCTTATCAAGTGTGACGCCAAGATTGCGTACATTGGTAGAAGTGTGGATAAGAGAGTTTTCTGACTGGATGGAAGTGGGGACAGAGTTTGCTGAGTTTCTTGGGTACATTGAAAATCATTTATGTTTTACCATTGTTCAGTTGGAGCTATGTCTTCGTATTCGTCTTCGTATTCGTATACTCTCTCTCTCTCACTGTTCGCAATGACCATTGGTGTATGGCCTGAGGGTGAATAGAAAACTAAAAAGACTGTCCCACTCAGTCCTCCTTTCGTGTTGGCCACTGCAACGACCAACTTTTGCAAGAGTGAATGTCCTTTAGTAGATGCTTGAGTACTGACCAAACAGTACTGGTTGCAGTGGCCAACAGACACAACGACAGTTAGGTCATAGTACTGTCAGTTGGGTAATCGCACACGGCTCTCGGTCAAGGCACCGCCACACTCGTACGATTTCAACAGTACGACTGTACAACTGTCACAACGTTTTGTTAGGTCATTGTACTGTCAGTTGGGTAATCGCACACGGCTCCCGGTCAAGGCACCGCCACACTCGTACGATTTCAACCGTACGGTTGTACAACTGTCACAACGTTCTGTGGGGCGTGGTCTTCATGACTTTAATGCATCCGATTAAATCCTAGTCCCCCGAAGACTGAGTGCGGCTGCTCACGTGACGGGGTAATGAAATTAGAAAAAAAAATATACGGTCACACCACGTAATGTTCTCAGCAGTTGTTGGATAACAGTACGATTTGAAATCGCACACGTGAGGTATTAGGTATTTTAGGTATTAGCTATTTCATAGTCACGGAGGCGTCTCTGTGTATTTCGTGTTGCTCCCACCTGGGGAGCGCGTCGCAACCAGAGGCGCGCCACCCAATATTTTTTTAATTATTTTTTTGGGGGGGTGGGGGGTACAATTTTGAAGCCAAATGGCAACTTTTTCGTTGCAACTGGGTTTAACGTATGCTTAAGTGCATGGGCCCGCGGGACCTCGGCTTATCGTCCTCATCCGAAAGACTCCACGTTCAAAAAAACAAAAAAAAATGGTGTGAGACACAAAAAGGTGGCAAAAACCGTAAGGCCTAGTGCAGAGTGAGAGTTAACATCCCCTGTGCCCAGGTTCGAAGTCAGGTTTACTTGACACGAAGCGACGCGATACCACTGTGCCACTCTACAGCACCGACGGCAACTGACTAGCTACTGTCTCGTCTCGTCGTTTCTCTTGTCATCTGGCCGTCCTCTACTATTGGCCTTCTCGCGCGCACACACACACAAACAATAAAACATGTTTTAGAACACAACCCTTATCTTAAGTGTTTTATATACGAATGTAAATATATGTATATACTGATCGTGCTTGTTCAATGTATTGAATATCATTATGTTATTGCTCTTTGAGAGTTGTTATGCTTTTAAACTATGTGGCACGGATAAGGTTTTATACTAAGATTTTAACAGTTTGAAGCATACACAATAAATATATACTATTTTAACCGACCTAAAGTCCCCCCCCTCCCTCCACCTTTTATGTAATCTCTCTTATAAAATCTTTTTTTTTATCGCTAGTCCCCAGATACGCGAAATCGTGGTAGGGACTATAAACTCCCAGACAAAGAAGAATTTAGGCCCATCGTTTACTTGACCGGTGGCTATCTGTGCGATGTGCTGGGAGTCAACAGAGAAAAGGTACACAAAGGACTGGGGTTGGATGTAAAGGGTGAGATGGAGAGGTGGTGGTAGAGGGGTGGTGGTGGAGAAAGAGGTTAGGATTCCCTAAGTAGGTCATCTGTTGAAGAAGAAGAAGAAGAATCTGTTTAACGTCCTCCGGCCTGAAACAGACACACGTGGGACATTAGTAGCTATAAATATGGTGGTCACGATCCTGGATGCAATGCTTAATGCCATAGGCAGTGCAACACGAGGAAAGTCACGAGTTTTTTAACAATACAGATATTATTGTTCGCGAAATAAGGCTTTACGGCCCTCTTCGGCCTTTCGACCATGTGTCGTCTTTTTATATTTATTGTTGTCATCTGTGGTCTCCTTCATACAGACGTTTCGATGTTTTTACCACAAGGTCAAACGCGGAACAGGCAAAGGTTTGCGTACTGAAACCGATCTTCCGCCATCCACCAGAGGGCATTCACTCTTGCAAAAAGGTGTAGTTGCAGATGCCAATAGTGTTAAGGGATATGGTATGGCTTTGATGGTAACATATTAACTTATGGCGGTTCCATAGCCGATTAGGTTTAACCGAGGCGTGGTTACTGCTACACATATCTGCATTGTTAAAACAAATCGGGACTTTACTTGTGTTGCACTGCCTCCGGACATTGCCTCTAGTATTGTTTTGCCAACCATATTTTGTATTTACAAATGCCCCACATGGTGGAAAGACCAGAGAGGGAGTAAAATCCTATTTCGTTCGTTGGTTTTGGTTTTGTGTGGATGACACAGATTCACAAAGCGCTTTATGCAACCTGTCCACCAACAATCTGAATGGATCAATATGAAGTCCGCTGACCTATAATAGATGAACTAACTAACTAACTAACTAACATCTCAAAACTGAGTAGTGTGTAGTATACTGTGTAGTGCGTGAACGCACGCGCGCTTGCTGAAGTCCAGTGACCTATAATAGATGAACTAACTAACTAACTAACATCTCAAAACTGAGTAGTGTGTAGTATACTGTGTAGTGCGTGAACGCACGCGCACTTGCTGAAGTCCAGTGACCTATAATAGACTAACTTGGAGCCAATACCGTTCAGTTCAAACCATCCGTCAAGTACATCCGTCAAGTAACGATTGACCAGACTCTTTCTATGCATGACAATATCAGCAGCATTTGTCGCTCTTGTTTATTTGAGCTCAGACGTATTACATCCATTCTGCCTTTTCTTTCAGCTAACTCATGCAAGCGCCTTGTCGCAGCTTTTATTTCTTCACGCTTAGATTTCTGCAATTCCATTCTCTTTGGCCTTCCTACAGAAGACATTACTCGCCTACAGCGAGTTAAAAACAGTGCAGCCCGCCTCATACTGCGTAAACGCAAGCGTGATCACGTCACGCCACTTCAGAAGGAGCTCCATTGGCTCCCTGTGCAATCCCGCCTTCAGTATAAGCTGGCTGCCTACCTTTCGTTCACTTTTCTGTGAACAGACCCTTCCGCCCCTTACCTCACCAGTGCATCATTCACACCTACACCCCTTCCCGAGCACTAAGGTATCTCAAATACCAAAACCTCCTGAATAGTTCCAAAAACAAATCTAAAATCTTTGTGTGACCGCACAGGTTTCAGTTTCACATGCCCTGCCTTTTTGGATTCCCTCCCAGTAGATCTCCGCATGAGCCAAACTATTTTACTTTCAAAGCCCTAAATCAAGACACACTACTTTACAAAGATCATTCGGGCTTTGTAGATGTCCTTTCATTGTCTTGTACCTGGGGAATGGCCTGGTAATAATGTATGATAGTGAACTGCGGGGTTGTATGCAGTGAAATGGAATAATTTATCGAAAGACGTATGGAATGATGACTATTAATTATTATTATGATAACTAACTAATGTCACCAAAACTCGGTAGTGTGATGTGATATTTCATTAAAAAAAATGTTCGGTGTGTGATGTGTGGA
>JAGGCT020003131.1:12500-19477 GCA_017654935.2 Phymorhynchus buccinoides | reverse complement strand
GCTCAGGACAAAGATTTTTCAAATTATATCTAATGATGTCAAACATTGGCCAATGCAATGTTAGTACCACAATGTTTTTTATTAGACATTCCACATGTTATTGTGTTTTTCTTTCAAATCAGACCGGGAAAAAGTGTACATTCATGTAATAAATAGCTTTTGCTAATAAAACATTCTTAGACTAGGTGAGAGAAGCCATCACGGGCACCGATTGATTATTAAGTTTTAAAGAGAACAAAACATTGTGTATGGTGCAAACTTTGAAGGAGTATCTGCGACGCACAAAAGACATCAGAGATGAGAATACCACCCGTCTCTTCATCACACTACAGGCGCCGCACAAGCCGGCTAGCAGTGATACCATCGGTCGCTGGTTAAAGTGGACTCTGGAATGTGCTGGAATAGACATTACACGTTTCAGTGCTCACAGCACGAGGGCGGCAAGCACGTCAGCAGCAAAGCAAGCCAACGCACCCATTCATGCCATCATGAAAGCAGCTGGCTGGACTAACTCCACCACGTTTGCCAAATATTACAACAAGAGTGCTGGAACCAGTCTCAACATGGGCCAAGCAATCATAGACCGGTTTGTCCAACGGACGTAAGGTGAGCTTTCTGCTAATGTTTGTATTGATAACTGAAAGGCCCTACGTTGTTATTTCTGCTGCTTTGAAACACTGGCTCTCAAATCTCCTATGTACAGTGTACGGGGTTATGGGCTGAGCAAGAATTGAATGCAATAAGGCGAGACTTACCTCGTAAGGTGATGACGTTTGTAGATTCTTGCGAAGCAATAATAACCGGGAACGTGGTACATAGGCCCACCCATTTAAGGAAGGAAGGCACCTCGTGCCAAGGAAAACAGTTGTTACCCACCCAAGAAACAGTGAGCACGAACACAGGCTGTGTACAATGTACAAAGGAAGCACACCAGGCGAAGGGACCATCATAACACTGGATTATTTGTCTATCAATTCTTGGATTCAGTGTCTCTTCGCAGCAGCTCTCAATACTGAGTGGGATACCGCACCAAATCTCCTATGTACCACGTTCCCGGTTATTATTGCTTCACAAGAATCTACAAACGGCATCACCTTACGAGGTAAGTCTCGCCTTATTGTATTCAATTATCAGATGTGCAACACTTCCAGGGTGGTAGGGTAGAATCCTCCCATGTTTGCTCTGAAAGGCAGACATTAACCCTCTAGTTTACATTGCATTTATATATAAACAAATAAACAAAGTAATTGTGGCGTCAATTGATTAATGGTGAAAACTTAACACAGTTCAGATTTATTCCCTAATCGCATCTGACGAGGATAATTTTTTGTTAGCTTGTTTCTATCTTTAACTGAAATGTAGATCAGTGTTATACTCTGATTGCTCTAGATAAAACGAATTTTAAAACAGTTTCACTCAACTAATGTTTAGGCTCACCTCAGAGCTTTCGGGGGCGTTGCGCTCCCTTCATTAGCGTCGTCTGCTGAGAGGCCACTGGCGGTTCAGTGCACACGATCGTGAGTACAGCTCAAGGCTGCACTCACGGCGCATGACTGAACCAGGGGAGAAGAAGCCGCGGGCAAGGTGTGTCTCCCATGGTCCTGGTTGAGTGTGGGCTTGGCGGCCTCCTTCACCCCTCTCTGTAACCATCTGCTGTCTCGGTCCAGCACAGAGATGTAGTCCGGTGAGAACCGGTGGTCGTAGTTTGATTGGTCTTGTAATCTCTTCCACATGTAACACACTTTACAGTCAACAAGGCGTAGGGTCTTGGAGGACGGAAGGGGAATGGGTGGACAGTGGTGTCAAAGACCTCTGCCCATATCCTTTCCTTTTTTTAAGAATTGAACTGTTGGCTAGTGTAAATATTGCAATTAATTAGCAAATAAGTATTGTATATAATTTGTCTTCCACCCTGACCCTCCTCTTGCCTTGCCCTTCCCCTGTCACGTCAACCGCCCCTTTGTGGGCCAATACTATTCAACAAAGACTACACTGCACCGTGATTTTCCATTAGTGTAGACAATCATCTATTTCAGCAGCCAGAACCACAATCAAAATGCCCTTCAGATACTAGCAGTTCGGCAAAATTCATCCATCAAAATTCATGGAGTCTTCCCTGATTGCCTGCTTGGGGACCATGGCCCCCAGTGGCCTCAACTCCCGCCAGTAACTACACCGTCTCCTGGCGCCCACCCCTCTGTCCCCCTCCCCTTTCCCATGCCCTCCCCCCTCAGTCTTCTGCCCTCTTGTTTCCCCATCACCCTCTGCTTGCTCCCTTACATTCATTTTCCCTTCTTCTTCACCCCTCCTACCCCCACCCACCACCTAGCCCCTGCTTTGTTATAACTTTCTCTCCACTCAACAACTGCTCACCCCTTACACTCACCACCATCCTCCCACTTCTGCCCCATCTTTTGTTTTCTCAGCACACCTGATTCCTGATAATTTATATTATGTGTTCATCCATTCCTCTCAAGAACAATACTCAGTCAGTGCAAACAGACTGCCAACACACCACTGCAAATTCAGTCCAATGAAGTGCTATGCTCGAAACTGTTACTCAGCAAATCACCTCCAAGGATCCTTCTTCCTCCCACCAAGGTCCGGGTTTATCAATAGGAGCCAGCAGTCACCACTTTGTTTCTTCATCCATCGCATGGCTCTCGCGTTACTGTTGGCACTTATAATCTATTTAAAAAAAATTATAACTCGATTACAGCTTGTGCTATAATTCCCCTCATTTCGCTCAAGTCCTTATTTGACATTGCGATTGGGTTTATGTTTATTGACTCCATCTTTAATGGGTGACTAGTGTGTACTTTCCACATGATTATAAGAGTGATTTAGATTTTTTACAAAGGTGGTAAAATCCTCCCATAATCGTGGTGAAAGTACGACATTAAAGACACACTGACGCACCACGATTAAGTCCCTTGGGGTTTTTTCTGGGTAGCTGTGACCCACGTACAAAAGTATCACGGGGTAGGAAAAAAGGGGTAATTGTGAAAGGACGAAACGAGACAATACAAAATAAGATACAACACGGTATACCTATGCTCACCTACGCCAGCAGGGGCCCCAGATTCCTAGACTAATACGTAGATGCGTTTTGACCACGTGAGAGCCCCTATCATGAATAATTATGAATCATTAGCTGTGCCAAGGAAAAGCAGATGTCCCCAGACTAGTCGGACAGTTTAGAGGGTTAAGCAGAGTTAAGCAGAGAAGAAGAAGGGCAGAAGGAAAAGACAGAAGCCAGTTCAACCCGCAACCGGAGTATAAAAGGCAAGATGCACCAGGGGCGCTCAGCATATGAAATAACTGTTACACATCTGTATTGTTACACATTGGGGACTTTTCTGGTGTTGCACTGCCTCCGGGCATTGCCTCCAGGCTCGTTCCCACCATCTTTATATCTACTAATGTCCCATAGGTGTCTGGTCCAGACTTGAGGACGTTAAGCAGAATTTCATTCGCGCGCTCAGCATTTGAACCACTGCAGGCCACAGAAGCGAGTTTCCCCTTCTTTTCTCCCTATTGTGCGGGGCAGAAGGCCTCGCACGCCGCGTCAGATGTGTCGGAGTATCATTACCCGATCCTAGGGATCGGTTGATAGGCCTTTAACCCTTTCACCGCCAATGTCACATTTATGCACCACAATGGTTTAACACCCATGTCACTAAAAGGTATCAAACCAGGGCCTGTTATCTGAAGTCCCTATTTTCTTAATTGTGGGTGGTAAGGATGGGCCTAATGGTATGCATGTCACAGAGGAATTCACAATATTGCAGATACATTTTTTTCTCTACCCAGTTAAGCTTAATGGAATGTTTGGGCTGAAAACTGGCTGGCGACGAAAGGGTTAAGTGGACAGTGGGCAAAGGGGACAAGCAGAAGGAAAAGACGACACAGTGATAACCCAAAGAGAAATCCAGTGCTGTGCACAGAAAACAAAAAGGGGGAGCCCGTCGCTAAGGTAGGACCCATGATTTTATTCTTGTATGCATGACAAATAAACTTACCCGATTGTGGAAATGCCACCAAAGCTTTTAAATGTCTAAATTCGACTGATCGTAATGTGATTCTGTTCGTCGATGCTTCGATCTGTGACTTTCCCCCTCCCCCTTTATCCCTCCTACCACCATCGCTATGTCAACCCTTGTTTCTCTTGTTATTCCCTTCCACTGGGTGAGATCTCCATTATTTGGTTCATCAAATACTTCGACGAAACTATCGTCCTCTCTGTGAGAGAGAGATTATCTGAACATTTGTTCCGGAGATAAGAAAATAAAAGAAGCTAATATGAAGTAAAATGGTAGTGAGTAGTAATTAGTAAATATCATATTGAGTTGTGTGAAAACTCGAGAAAGTGAGATGAAATGAAAAGAAACTAAAGAATAATATAATATTGAGTTGGTGAAAAAGTCTAATGATGATGTGAGATGAAATTAATGGAAGATAAATAATAATAATAATAATAATAATAAATTTGAAAGTGGGAAAAGATGAACAGTGAATTGAGTTCTGAATGAACCTTGGTTGTGGAATTGATTGTTGTGAAAACCACAGTGGAATGTTGTTGTTGTTGTGGTGGGTGACAATTTTTGGATTTGGCAATATTGTAGTTTGAAAAGTTGTCACTTACACTTATCGAATGTTTATGTAACTATGTACTTGACAATATTTACTGTGATGCGTGAGTAAGAGTGTGTGAGAGCTAAGCAAAACAAGGTCTTTTTGTTCTATTTAATAAACAAAAGGGCTGAATTTAAATCCGGGTTTTCCTTGCTCACGTTTGTGTGGTTGCGGTTGGTGGTGAGAAAAAGTGATGTGTGAACACGCGTACGAAGTCTTTGGGTTTTTAACAAAATAATTATATAAATGTTATAAAAACCAGCTGTACACCGCCGCCTGACACCCAGCAAGCACTCGGTGAACTATCACGTGACTTGCAAGGGGTTAATGCATTCCTCGTTGTTGATTGGCCCATTAAAGTATGGCTTAAATGATAAACAATTTTACCAATCAGACAAGAGCTTGTAATATTCTTCCGCACACGTTTTGTAAAGTCGTTTCTTAGACTCCTTTTGGGACAACCGTAATTCGCGCGAATAGCGGTCCCGCACCCCCACCCCGCACTCCGCAAGCCTTTCTGTTTTAGAATAACTCTTTTGATTAGAAGGAAAACATTTATTTTTGTAGCTCATATTTCATTGATCTCCACTTTAAGAAGTCAAAGAATGTTCCCACGCCTGAAGCAAAACAAACACCCAAAGGTGCTGATGGGGCCCAGAGATGCACCAGCCGCGCCTGCTCTATGAACACGAGAGCAGCCTGCTCCAGCCCTGGAAGTTCGTGTTATGATACTGGGGGGAGCAGGCACACACACGGGACATTCCATTAAGTGTACAGAGGCACATAACTAATCTCGGCTTGGTGACCATTGAATACGATGCAGAGGAGTCCTTGCGAAAGTGTCCCCATGGGTGTACCAGCCCGTTTTTCATGACTGCAGAGCCCACCGGCAAAGACAACACCCCACTCAGAAACCTGGCACGCATCCAGCAATCCCCAAGGACAGGCCAGGCCAATGCATCTTCAGACAAAGCCATTATCATACAATCATACATTGAAGGTTTCCCAGACATTAATATGTTTTTTGTAAATTGCGCCGTTTCGACGATTCTGTTTATTAATCATTTTTTACGTTTCTCTTGATTTGTGATGACTAGATGTTGTTTTTGTTCTGTTTTACATAAATGTGTGTATGTGTGCGCGCGCGCGCGATCGTGCGTCCGTGCATGAGAGAGAGAGAGAGGAGAGAGAGAGAGAGAGAGAGAGAGAGAGAGAGAGAGAGAGAGAGAGAGAGAGAGAGAGAGAGAGAGAGAGAGAGAGAGAGAGAGAGAGAGAGAGAGAGAGAGAGAGAGAGAGAGAGAGAGAGAGAGAGAGAGAGAGAGAGAGAAGAGAGAGAGAGAGACGGTGTCGTAAGTCTCCAACTTCGGTGGGGGGGGGGTAATTTAAGGAGAGTTATCGACCTTTGATCATTTTCACTATCTATCATGCTCTCTCTCTCTTCTTGCCTCACTATTTCAATGCTTCAATCAACCACGTACACAAACAAGTCTCATCATGTTCCTGACGGTGCAGCAAGACGTACAACATGTCAAAGTGCGCACGGAACGGAACCGACACGAAATCAATAACGTTGTGGAGTGCGCCAGTCTGCCGTTTCCGACCACGTATTCCAGATAACAGAAGGGGCAGCTGCTATTCCGGAGGGATGGGCTAACATCTATTAATACAGGGCCTGTATTCACGTTGAGATAGCATGAGACTTATCATGATGCTAACTTAGAAGCTCTTCCAATGTCCTATAGGATTTAATAGGACTTTTGGAAGAGATTCTAAGTTAGCATGATGCTAAATCTCATGCTATCTCAACGTGAATACAGGCCCTGGTTGATGCCTTGTTAAGGGTGCATCTCCACTCTCTAGGCCAAAAGGGGTCCAGGACAGCAAACGTTTTGGGGAAGGTCCCCAAAGGCCAACTAATCCCTAAGACCAGATGCCTCCTAGCTTGAGAGGCGTGGTCTTTCCCGTGATTTCCCATTTTCTGTGGAAAAAACATTTATTAGTGCGTGGCTCTCTCTTGGTGTTGGTCCCAACTTCGGGCTCATGTCAACCAATGACATATTAAGCTGTTTAAAAAACCATCTTACACAAGGTTGCCATGACAACTCTACCTGCACAGACTTCACACTTCACACTTCAGAAACTGTGTTCAATAAGGTTTCTTCTTCTTCTTGTTCTTATTGTGCGTTCCTGGGGTCGTATGGCCATAATGGGTAAGGTACGTACGTGTCCGGTTTTCAGTTATCACCGGTCTCCCCGTGGGTACAACCGACACATTCCGATTTCAGAGGAGCTCAAATGCGAACCATTATTTGGAAGATTGTTTTCTAAAAAAAGGCAGGAGA
>JAGGCT020003131.1:2500-5000 GCA_017654935.2 Phymorhynchus buccinoides | reverse complement strand
GAGAGAGAGAGAGAGAGAGAGAGAGAGAGAGATTTTTAGAGAGAGATTTATCAATATAATCAACATAGTGTTGTGAGTCACTATAGCAGCGTGATAGGCTGAGAGTGTGTGAGAAAAGAAGTGACTTGGAGCAAAACACATCTCCTGCCCTTCATAGCTATGAGAGAGAGTGAGAGAGAGAGAGAGAGAGAGAGAGAGAGAGAGAGAGAGAGAGAGAGAGAGAGAGAGAGAGAGAGAGAGAGAGAGAGAGAGAGAGAGAGAGAGAGAGAGAGAGAGAGAGAGAGAGAGAGAGAGAGAGAGAGAGAGAGAGAGACTCAAAAACGCAATGAAGAACGTTTTGATGAAAATGCAATGATCATAATATATAAAAGTGTCACAAATTGAAGGCCTATAAACATAGACGAGTTTGATTTGGGCGTGTATGGTGACAAATGTTTGAAACGCATGAGTGATTCGTGTTTCTAAAGCTATGTTTATTGTCTTCTTCTTTGCAACGTCTTTACCGTTTGCACGAAATTATCGTTATTCTCTTGTATTCTGTATTCCTGACTACTTCTTTAGTTTATTATGTAAAAGGTGCCTTAGCTTTTATTTTCGAGTTTTGTGCTGTCTGCGAGATGTAGACAGGTAAGTCTGTATAGCTAACTGCCATTAGTTATTGTTCTAGTCTTTATAAAGGACAGGTGTAATTTAGTATTAGAGCGTTTCGGTTTAGTCTCTACTATTCAAGGGAGGTAAGCGTTAGGACTGCTTGTTGTTTTGGGAAGGCAGTTCTGCTTTGGTTTGTTCCCTTATTTAATTGTTGGTGATGGTTTGTGCAGTGATATCGCACTAGCCTAGTATGCAAGGTTTACTTGTAATTATGTGCAAGTGTATCGTAATCATTTTTAGTTTAGTATGTTCTTATGCCAGTCGTAAAGGACTGTGGTAACGTTATGTGCAAGCCAGAATAAATTGTAAAGTTGAACACAATATTTTCTCATCAATGGGAAATCTGTAGTATTATTCTGTGCTGACATTATGTATAAAGAAGCTGCTGAAGCAGCTATTATTATCACGTTAATACATACACATAACAAAACTCCATGCCAGCTAAGCACTGGTATCAAGCCTACTACAGATACACTATATCATCGCCTCATCATAGAAGTGTTCACGATGGCCAGAACTTGGATAAGACACTTGTTAGAGTGGTCTTCCACCAAGTATGACTAACTGTGAAGCACGATGCTTCTAAGCTCATTGGCAATGATACTTTTTTGTGGAAGCAGACTCACTTTGAACAACATGTCATTCCTTTCAACTGTAGCTGGAAATGCGTGGGTCAGCACTTATTACACAACATTGACTACTGGGATAATTGTTGGCACCAGACGAGGCCCTGACAATCCGAAATCTGTAACGCAGCAATGGGCGCATAGCAGGGCAGCACCCATCTACACATAATTCTGCAAATGAAAGGAGGCTGTGTGTGCAAAAATCTCATGACAGTTACCATCAGAGATTCTGAAAATGATCAAATGAAGATTTTAGTTCAGAAGAGAGTATTGTGGACATTTAACCCGTTGAAGACACAAAAACATATTTGTATAATATGTATCTGATCAGTTTCTAAGAACTTGGCCATTGTATTTTGTGCTACAATCCCCGACAGGAAGAAGACCCACTGATTCACTAATAGTTGTCTTCTTGAAGTTGCATGCTGCTTGGCATTAGTCTGCAATCCCAATGAGACCACTAAAAGTACATCTTTCTCTAACAAGAGTGGAAAAGCAAGAAGTGCGCACCAACAAATCCTCTGATGCTTTCCTCACTCTTTCCCTTCTTCACTCACCCCTCCATGCAGTGGCACGTCGGCCCTTTTACCCACCTATCAATCGACACTGATCGTTGTATTGTACTGCTTGACGCATAGCAACAAAGGCCAAGCGTTAAGATGAAGGTTAGATATGTCATCGGTACTTAGGTTAGCATCTATATAACCATAGGCTAATGTACCAATTATGAGACCGTTACTGCAGAGATTTAAAATATATTAAAACGAAAAGTTGAATGCACATTCAAGATCAAGCATTTAAGATGAAAGGCTTAGACATAAAATAGGTATCAGTAATTCAATATCCTCTATACACCTTAGCTTAGAAAAAACCCTCATAGCTTATTTTACGACAGCAGTGCAAAAGTTGAAAAAGTATAGTTGATGCAAAAAAATCACATACTCAAGGTCAAAGGTCAAGGTCAACAAGGCATACTGAGGGGCACATCAGTTTCATTAAAATAGTAGCACACAAATTCGAAGTGATCCTGTGACATGGTTCTTAAGATAATTGCCAGGCAACTGAAAGGACACGAAAGATCGTGATAGCCCTCTCCACATAGTGGTTGGGGGCTAATAAGTACTAAAATAGGATATAGTTCACATAGTTTGAATCATTTCAGCAAATTATACTATTTTTCTTACAAAAAAATGCATTAGATACAACATAATTACGGTAAGTGC
>JAGGCT020003130.1:0-15000 GCA_017654935.2 Phymorhynchus buccinoides | reverse complement strand
TGACCGAATCGCTTCAACTTTTGTGTGGTGGTGTGTCCCTATGAGAGGAAGGCATCTGCGCAAAGCTTTTCGCCGCCCTGACCTTGACCTTGGCGTTTGACCTTGAAAACCAAAATTCGTTAAGGGGCCATAACTTCCACACCGCAGGTCCTAGAGTCTTGAAACTTGGCATGGAGGTACTTTCCCTTACGCCGTTCTGACGATGGCGTACCAAGGAAGGTCAAGGTCAAGGTCAGGGAGATCGGTATGCCTTGAAAGTGGTAGGGGTCTAATAGTTGGGGTTTTCTGTCCCACGCATATCTCCTGAACCGCTTCACCGAATCGTTTCCAATTTTGTGTGGTGGCGTGTCACCATGAGAGGAAGGCATCTGCGCATAAATTATCACCATCTTGACCTTCACCTTGGCGTATGACCTTGAAAACCGAAAATGTTTAAGGGGCTATAACGTCCACACTGTTGGTCTTAGGGACTTCAAACTTGGCATGTAGGTACTTTGGCTTATGGTTGTTCTGATGATTGCATACCGATCAAGGTCAAGGTCATGGAGATCGGTAGGCCTTGAAAGTGTTAGGGGTCTAAAAATTGGGTTTTCAGCCACAAAAGTACAAATATAATATTTTGCGGACCCAGCGAAACCGGTACTCAGCGTTACCGGTACTTGGCGTTACCTGTACTAGGCGTTACCGGTACGGGGCGTTGCGCTAGTTAGGCTATATTTTAGGCCGACTTGTATACATAAAGTTTTCATTTACATTTTTCATGCTCGTTTTTATTTTGTCACGAGCACATTTTTACCATGACCCAATACTGTATTATTTTAACAGTATGCTTAAAAGTTCTTAATTCTCCTACATACTACTACACATGAAAGAGATTTGAATAACTTTCCCAGTCGAATTATGTAAATCAGGTGATTTTAAACCAGTACAATAAATCTCTCTCTCTCTCTCTCTCTCTCTCTCTCTCTCTCTCTCTCTCTCTCTCTCTCTCTCTCTCTCTCTCTCTCTCTCCTTATTGAAGTGTCTCTCTCTCTAATAAAATGCAAACAAAGTAGTTGACCTTATTGAAGTGTCAAAGCGAAACTACTTTACTCATTCAACGAGCACTTCCTCAACTTAGCAAGTTCAATAATACAGTCTGACACTGACACCTTATGCCCTGATAAATACACGGTCCCCTCATTGCTCCAAACCTTTTGCGAGGAGAGACTAAACCAACACTCCTACTTTTAGATACCTTCACTAGCAGTTCACGAAGTAGGAGCTCTTATTACAAGTTTAAAGAATACAAAATAAATGGGACCTGACACGTTAAGCGCCTCTCTTTTAAAACTTTCTCTTCCATATATCGTCGAACCCCTTACATATATATATATAATTTATGCATAGACCTAGGAACAATACCCTCTGCCCTAAAAACAGCTAAAGTTATCCCAATACCCAAAACAAACGATCATTCTGACCTAAGCAACTTTAGGCCTATCTCACTTCTGCCAGTGCTATCAAAACCCCTAGAAAAGCACGTCCACAATCACCTATCTAAATATTTAGAAAACTTCAACCTCCTTCATCCCCTTCAGTCTGGCTTTCGTAATCATTCTTGTCACACAGCCTTTGTCCGTTTGTGTGATTCTTGGCTCTCAGCAATAAACAAGCATCAGTTAACTGGTTCTGTCTTTCTTGATCTAAGAAAAGCCTTTGACCTTGTCGACCACACAATACTTATCGACAAATTATCACACTATCTCAGAAACCAGCACTCCCTGACATTCCTTTCATCATACCTGGCTAATAGAACACAATACGTTTTTTGTAATGGTGAGTCCTCCTCTACAGGCAAGGTGAAATGTGGTGTACCCCAGGGACCTGTCCTTGGTCCATTTATTTTCTGTATTTTCATTAACGATCTTCCATTGTCTATATCCAACCCAAATGTTTCATGTGATCTTTTTGCAGATGACTCCTCCCTTCATTCCAGTTCGGAAGATGTAACTGTCATCCAAAACTCTCTTCAGTCAGGCTTACATGATGTATCTAAATGGTGCAAGGATAATTCTATGTTAATTCATCCCAAGAAAACAAAGTGCATGGTTGTAACCTCACGCCAAAAGCATCAACTAACACACCATTCCCTTAACCTAACTATTGATGGCAACGATATTGAACAAGTCCATGAACATCGAGTTCTAGGCGTCATACTTGATGACAAACTCAACTGGCTATCACATATAAATCACGTTAGAAATAAACTAGCACGCAACCTATTCCTTCTCAAACGACTTCAATCCTATCTGGACCTAGACGCACGTAAAATGTTTTTCTATGGCCACTGCCTCTCGCACATCAACTATGCATCCACTGTATGGTCCTATGCTGCTAAAAAAAAACCTTAAAAAACTAGCATCGCTCCACAGAAGAGCGATCAACCTAATCCTGCCAGATCCGTCTTTGTCAACTTCAGAAAAGTTTCATAATCTTGAAAGTTTACCACTTGAACACCAGTTACAGTACAACACAGCTGTCCTAATGTATAAAGTCCACAGTAACTTGACACCCCAATACCTAGAAAATCTCCTAACTCCTTCCACATGTAGTTATCGTTCCGATAAATATGTTCTTCCACGCACCCGCATTGACCTTTACAAAACAAGCTTTTCCTTTTCAGGGCCATATGCTTGGAACTCACTGCCTTCAGATGTAAAGGCATTTTCGTCAGTATCAAATTTCAAATCTAACTTGCGGGGACATCTCCTTAATCCCTTCCATTAAAACTTTACTATCACTTAATGTACCACACACAGCAATTTTTGTCTTTTTAGACTAATGCTGTCATTGTGTTCCTCTGATTATGTTTGCTTGTTTTTCTTCTTCTTTGTTTGTTTTTACATTAGGCTACTCGTGTCATTATGCTTTTTATGATTACTTTTGCTTTCTATTTGATTGACATTAGGCTACTTGTGTTATTATGATGCTATGATTATTAATAATAATAATAGTAGTAGTAGTAGTAGTAGTAGTAGTAGTAGTAGTAGTAGTAGTAGTAGTAGTAGTAGTAGTAGTAGTAGTGATGAAGTAAATTGTGGTGGAAGTCATTGTTTTTTTCTCTCTCTTCATTTGTTTGTTTGTTTGTTCGGTTGGTTTCTGTTTTGCTTGTTCTTATTACTGATGGTGATGTTCTGCGTACCATGTCATTGTTATATTACTTTAGTATTGTATTATTATTATTATTATTAGTAGTAGTAGTAGTAGTAGTAGTAGTAGTGGTAGTAGTAGTAGTTGTGTAGTGGTGGTGGTGGTGGTGATGGAGGTAACAGTAGTAGTAGTAGTAGTAGTAGTAGTAGTAGTAGTAGTAGTAGTAGTAGTAGTAGTAGTAGTAGTAGTAGTAGTAGTAGTAGTGGTGTGGTGGTGGTGGTGATGGTGGTGATAATAGTAATAGTAGGTGAAGACGGGGTAGCGGGCCCATGGGCGGGTGGGAGGCCCGTGCCGGTTGTCTCATGGCGTGGGGCGGGTTTCGGTTGGGTTTGTCCATGAGACGAATGCTAAACATTAACACTCGTCTCATGGGCAAAATGTGACCGAGATTTGTTTTGTTTCGTGGGATACTTGACATGGGCTTCTTGCCCGCCCATGGGCTTTTTGACCTGTCTTACACAATTAATGGTAGTAGAAGAAGTAAATTGTAGTGAAAGATGTGTTTTTTCATCCAATTATTTGTTTATTTGGTTGGTTAGTTTTCTATTGTTTTGGTTTTAATTGCTGATGTTGATGCTCTGACTACCATGTCGTTGCTATATTACTATTAGTTGTTGTTGTTTTTGTTGGCGATTTTCCTGTGTCTCAATGTTCATTTATAGTAGTAGTTATGTATTGCATGTTTAGAACCAAGGACAGAATGGAAGACTAGGCCCAGCCTAAATTCTTTTCCTTGTAAAATAAAGTTTCTGAGTCTGAGTCTGTATTAGAAGATCTCTGTACAAGGTCTCCAGAGGCTTTAGTTTTGTCAAGACCCTTCAGTCTCTCTCTCTCTCTCTCTCTCTCTCTCTCTCTCTCTCTCTCTCTCTCTCTCTCTCTCTCTCTCTCTCTCTCTCTCTCTCTCTCTCTCTCTCTCTCTCTGTGTCCCTCTCTCTTTTGACTAGGATCCTTTCCACTTTTACATTTTGAATGTTTTAAGGGCAATTCCAAAAAATATACTCACTTGGAGCAACATTTCAAAAAGAGATCCAGACTTTTCCCCCCATTGCACTTAGGAAGTACAATGTCTGAAGTGTCAGAAATCACTTTAGATTTTTTGCCTGCCGTGACCTCCCCTGAATCACAGCCATGTTGTTTTTGTCACTTTTTAGTAAACAGTTCTGAGGAAATATCAAGTCGCATTGATTTAATGTGTGTGATCAAAAATGTATTACATTTTTGTCCGTAGAAGTTACTAGGTGCTTAATATGTAAGTCTGAAGTTGCTGAAAAACAATTATTGTTTTCTTTCAGTTTTGTAGTTTGTTCTACTTTTAGAAAACAAATGCCTACCAAAACAAGTACCACGTCAGTTACGTTTTACATACAAAAGTGTTTTTTTCTGAATGAACAGATTTGCTGAAATTGTTTACATGCTTCATAATCTTATGACTTTTGACAACCAACACATAGCGATATTTGATATTTTATGAAATTGAAAAAGTGTTTCAATAATCGCGTAACTGAAGTGCCATGCAGCTTTCATTTTGCTCACGGAATAGCCAAATCCGTAAGTTACAAAATAAAATCTAAGATTTCGTAGCCCTTACTCTGACTTATTGCAGAAAGAAGTTTCGTGACAATTATGTAATAGCTTGGCAGTTATTCAAATTTATGTAAATTAGGTTGTGTCTTATATGGTGATTTTCCGCAGATTTCCACTCTTGGGATTTCTTGTTTTTCATCTAATTTTGCTGTAAATTGCCGAATGGGGACAGGACACTCTTCCTACGCTAACTTTTCAATATCAAAGTAATTGACCGAATTATGGCCGAAAAATAGCCGAATTCAGCTAAATTTCAGTCTGGGATAACTCCAAAACAGCTGAACAGATTGCGTCCGTAATTTGGACATTTAGTATAAAGTTGATTTCTAACACTTCCAGCATAAAACTGATCCGGAAGTATACTAACCGGAAGTGGTGTACTTCGGAGTCATTCAGCTTTCAGTTGGGTCAAGGGATATCCCAAACCAAAAGTAACATGACAAAACTGACTATTGTATTTGTAAGATGTTTTTTGTATTATTATTATTATTATTATTCCCCTTATTTGTCCGATTTGGCTGACATTTTCAGGAAAATTGCGGAGCATTAAAGGATTGTCGAATTTGCAATATTGAATGATTTCACACAAAAGTGGGCGAAATATGGCGGGAAAACCGAAACAATTGGCAACATTTCAATCTACAATAACTAAAAAAACTGCTGAACGGATTTTGTTAATGTTTTCAGCATTTCTTCAAAAGTAGATTTGCAACAGTTCCGGTATAGCATTAAACCAGATGTGTCAACCGGAAGTGCCCTAGCTATGGTCAGGCAACTTTCATTTGGTTCATGGAATAGCCGAAACCGGAAGTGACGTCACAATATTAACAATCGAATTTCTGGCCCAGGTCTGAAAGGAGCTTGTTGATAATATGTTAAACAGATTGGAAGTTATTCAATTTTATGTAAATTTGTTTGTGTCGCATAATGGCAAAAGCACCAATTTGACGCTTCAAAGATCTACATCTTTGAGTCTGTGACTACGGCCACAACTCTTGACCTTGACCTTTGTCGTGAGGCTTCAAATACCTGCCACAGCTTTCTATTGGTCATGCTGATGAAGAATATGTGAGGTTATGTGGGCGAATGCCCACTCGTGTTCAATCTGCTGGGGAAAACAAAGACGAGGTCACATTTAAGTCAGAGGCATCAATACTTTGTACCATACATGACCTACCTGCCCAATTTGAAGCCTGTAAATGCACGAATATGAAAAAACCCACAAATTTTACATCTCCAAGACCTATGACCTTGACCTTGACCTTCATCGCTACCCAGTAATCGGTCTCAGTAAAAGCCACTGCAACTACGAACCAAGTTTCAACATTGTAAGTCAACAGTTGCTGAAGATATGACCACAAGAAGACATTTCTGTTGTCACAGTCAATTTCCAAGGTCAAGGTCACCATGGTTATCGTTTTCATATGGGATCATTCATGCATTATGACACACTACTACTCAAAATATGAAGATATTTTGTCAACTGGTTCACGAGATACACCTTAATTAAATATATAACGCAAAGAAGGAAATTTCGGTTTTCCGGGTCAAGCTTCAAGGTCAAGGTCAGAACTCCAATAATTTATGATTGGATGTCTTCTACTGCAGGTCAAACACCATCACACACCATTTGAAGATATTCTGTTAAATGGTGAACGAGATATAGCACAGAAAATAAACATATGGTGCAAAGAAGGAAAGTTTGGTTTTCAAGGTCAAACTTCAAGGTCAAGGCATGCCAATAATTTATGATCGGATGCCTTCTACTTCAAATGAAATACCACCACACAAAATGTGAAGTGATTCTGTCAAGATATTCTGTCATAGTCACAAACAAATAAACTCATACTCCTTTTTTGCCGGTCATAGATCTGGCAAAGGACAAAACATCTTTTATGGGCCACTAGAACTCAAAGCATGCGGAGAATATACAATTAAATCCATTAAATGCGTTCAACAGAAGTTTGCACTCTGAAATTGCAGCACCACAAACTACTATGCACATGCCACGTCAGTTACGCTCTTTAGTGCCACGTCAGTTACGTTATCTTTTTTCATTTGCTGGAAAATGTTTTAGACCTTTGCTAATTATGAATGTTCCTGCTTACAGGGCAGAATGTATGGGTTCTCACACCAAAGAACTAAACTGGAAAGTATTCACATTTCATAGCAATGAAGCTCTAAACATTGTGACTGAAAGATTGTGCCACGTCAGTTACGTTCTTTTCAACCACCACAAAAATGATTAAGTTTTTCGTTTTGCATTTACAAAATTTGTGAATATTTAAAAGTCCTTGTTCTGTACACGAATCAATACATTTTCAGTTCTTAAAACATTTTTCTTGTTCAGTCTGAACGTTTTTAATGGTTAACATATATCTGAATGCCACGTCAATTACGTTGGAATTGCCCACAAATTGTTTTTTAATAGTGTTTTGAATGAATACTCGATTTTGATTATAAAATGTTAAACCTGTGTTCATGCCTTAAATGTTCATTCCTGTTCTAGAATTTTTTTTTATAAAGACATGGAACAGCTTTTGCAAGTCCCCACCGCTAAGTATTGAGCAAATACGCAAAGTATTTTTGTTAGTTTGTAGCCCATAAAATGCATCCCAGTAGAATGTGATTTTCTCAGGCGAAAGCTCTGAATAGACCTAATCAAAATATGTTAAGATATCAGCAAAACATCAATGCAAACTAACCTACCCACAGCCCAAACGTTACCCAATTTGTATAAAAGTTTGCAGTATCGGTAAGGAAATCACTCCTGTCCTCACATTAATAGACACATTTGATGAAATAAAAGTATGTGTCAATTATCAAATACATCCTCTTTACGATAGACCACACTTGCAACCTAACCATGTTGTTGTCCTTTCGAACAACAGCCACAAAAAATTGGACCCAAACAACTACCAGTTTGACAGCCAAAACGTAATGGTTTCTGATTGGTCCAGCTATTCACCAGATCAAAATCTGATAATAAAAACAATGTGCGGACTCTTCTACTTAATCACATGATGCAGATTGGAGTAAGAACTATTTAAATATTGCAGAAATATACAGTAGGCCTATATCCAAACCACGAAGTGCTACAAAGATGTTATTGAAACCCACTTAAATGTCTTGAAGCCCGTAGTAATGGGGAGATCCCATAAATTTAACTTATAGCCGAGAAGAGGGATTGCCTTTGATATTTCATGTTGTGGAAACCTTTTTGAAAACATTCTTAACAACAAAATACGAAGCAAGAACACTTTCATTTTCAGCGAAACATCTTGTATGTGCTTTAGATACAAGAAAATAAAACTGATGACGAAAGTTCTCCTTGTCTCAGACCAGTTCTGGACACAACAAATCTATTCAATCCAGATCTTGTTCTGACACATGATTTGGCATAGTCATGTACGCGTATTACATCTAGATTACATTTAAAAAAAAAATCTTTCGCATAAGCATTACCAACAGCTGCTTTTCGATAACATCATAGCACTTCTTACAGATTAAAAAAAATTGGTATTCAATAATGTTTATTCCTTCTCTTCGTTCATTCCACAATTCCTGCTTTCATTCATTTTTTTCATCCTTCAACAAGTATATACATGTAATGACATTAGGGCAAATATAAAAAAGATAGCTCATCAAGCAAAGATAATAGAATAAAAAAACACCTAAAGACATAGTCAGTTTCTCAACCTAAATGGAATACAACATCATTGATAGCAGTAATACAAGTTAGTAATCTCCAAAGAGAAGGATTGTTTTTTTCATTACAATGGCAACAGTGACAACAAAAACAACCACTACAACAACAACAACAACATCAGGATTAACACCACCAACAACAACAAATCAATACTAGTAATGTCCAGGTATATTCTTACAGATTTGTATAGACTACTTCAATCTGAGTAGTTTTGATTTTGTTTACACCATGTTTCGCTCTTTTAAAGAAAACATTGTTCACTTTTAAATCTTTTTGCTAAAGGTGTGAATACATATCTGCAATTAATGATCGTCATCATGCTTTCTGAGCACACTTCCTCTTCGTTGGTATCTACTAATGTGCAAACTGGTGGCCGCAATGTTTCTTTTCCCGAGGGATGCTTGATCGTATCGAAAACAATGTCAGCCTTTCTCCCCACGGCCAACCCTCAAAATATCATCAGCCACGAAGCGAGACTGTCCGCTCACAAAGCTAAGGTATACATCCATGTAATTCTCTTGTTCATTGGTGGACCTGCTAACGTGATCAACATGGCGGTTTTCTTCCAACAGGGCTTGAAGCATCGTGTCAACCTGGTGCTGTTTGTTTTGTCCCTGGCTGACGAACTGACTTTAATCGGCAATGTGATCATTTTTAGTGTCCCAGACTTCCTGGAACTATTCGGACCTAACGTGAGCATGGTTTTCAGAAAAGACTCCATAAACAATTACTTCATGGTTGTGCTCGGCACTGTGTTTGTGTCCATTGTCCTCTCGGCTTTTATTTCTTTAGATAGATGTTACTGCGTTCTTCGTCCACTGAAATATCACAGTGCCATGAGCACGAAGACTACTGCTTGCATTATTGTCGCGATGTCAGTCATTCTTATGGGTCTGTATTTTGTATCGATACTCAGATATCATTACCGGTGTGCTTTCGACCCGGACACTGGCGAGCTATCAATTGTTTTTGACCACAGTGAATTGTACCAGCGCTACAAAGACCTGGTGGACTATACAGGCAACATTATACTTGGCATTGTTGTACCATTCGGTGTGCTGCTTGTGGTCGTCTTAGCCACTGGTCTAACTGTGTGGAAACTGAGGCAGGCAGTTGAATGGCGCACAAAATCTTCCTCATCTTCAGCAGAAATATCTGCCAAGGAAATCGCGCTGACTAAGATGCTGGTTGGTGCCTCCATATTACTGATCGTTTGCTTGTTCCCTGATGTCATTTTTCGCATCGCTCGTGTGTTTGTAACAGATTTAAACGTCGGACGACGTTATAATAATCTCTATCTGCTGTTCGCTTATATCACTATTATCCTGAAAGGCATCAACTCTACCTTCAACTTTTTCGTGTATTACTTTATGGGCTCTAAGTATAGAGACACTTTCTGGACATTATTTCGTAAACGTTCACCGCTAGGTTAAAAGGACAATACACATTGGTGCTGTGTCCATACACGCAAATCATGCCTCCGTTCTTACAAAACTAAGAGCATTCACGCCTGTCTATCCTTTCCGACGACTGTCAGATAGCAGAGAGGGCAGCTGCTATTCCAGCGGGCTTGACAGAAGCATTTTTAAAGTGGACATGCCTTGCCCAGGGTGAATCCCCACTTTCTCGACCAAATGGATTGGAGGACTTCTGGATGGGGAAGGTCCACGAAGACCAACCAATCCCTTTGGCTGCAGCACTAGAGCCAGTGCAAAGGCCCCCTAGTTTGAGAGTCATAGTCTTGCACAAAACACTTAAGCTGTGCCACGATGTTCTATTAAAAAAGAACCCCATTTATTGTACATCTCTCACTGTAGTATTGGCCCCTCCTACAGGCTAATGGTAGCCAATGATACAAGCCATTTGAGTAAAGAGCCGAATGTCTGGAAGTAACACAAACACTGCAGCATAATAATCATTCATTTTACTCCCCCACCCCACCCCCCAAAGACGGAGTGTGGCTGCTCACGTGCCGGGGTAATCAAAAACGGTCACACACGTATAAAATGTTCTCATCCGTAGCTGATGCACTTGTACCATAGTGTTCAAGTGCTTCCGCTGTTGTGGTGATCCCTGGAGTCTTTTTCTTTAAAGCAACCGCTCCTTTTATTGAAACAAAAACAAGATTATCAGAAAGATAGATTGGTAGCTAAAAAGATACATAAATTACAGTAATAATACAAGAAAACAAGCGCGAAATCGCAATAGTTTGTGGCACGCGGTCTATTTTTACCACTCCAATCATGAGTCACCTCCCCCGGCTTTTCAATAATTTTAATCTGTAAACCAGAATGTTATCTCTGCACCATTTCGTAACTTTTTATATCTTTTGGAAAACATTTAAAACTATGTATCCTACTTATACTCATCAAAAGAAGCACCGCATACTCGTCGTGTCTGTTGTGTCTGTATTACGTATGTTTATTATTTTGTACGCTTTTAAAATACATCATTTTAAAGAGCGGCCTCAATTTGAAGTGTAGCCTCGATTTGAAGTGCGACAATTTTGTCAAAATGTGCGACAATTTTGGACCGACAGACAGACCGACAGACAGAGTGAGTTATAGGTTTGTGGCTTGAGCCACAAACAAAAACCTTTCAAGGATTGAAAGGCAATTACATCGGATACAAGCAAATGATATTAACGAGAAACAATACAAACAACAATGACATTTCATTTGTCACATTATTCGACGTCAAGGCATACATACTGAAACTGAAAGCGCTTTTCAAAATAAACCTGACTCACGGATATGTGTATTCACAGAACACGTACATTGTGTAGACACACAAACATACAGATACACGCACGTGCACATGCTTATACATCGGTAGCAATAAACAGAAAGAAACATGTAAATAAGGTTATCACTCCTGTGCAGAGGAACTCATTCTTTACAAGTTCTCTCTTTTTAAAAAAAAATCTTTGTTAAATAATGAATAACAAGTTGACCACTGACACTGGTCACTTTGGCCTAATTTTACCGTTTGAATGCTAATTAGTGTATTAGGAGATCGTATGAACAATTGTTGATGTGGTTGACCAGTGGTCAGTGTTACTGACCAGTGGTCACATTGGCCTATTTTCACTGTTTGACTGCAAATTAGTGTATTAGGAGTTCAAATGAACAATATGTGGTTGACCAGTGGTCAGTGTCACTGACCAGTGGTCAGGCCTATTTTCACTGTTTGACTGCACATTAGGAGTTCAAATGAACAAATGTCGTTGACCAGTGGTCAGTGTCACTGACCAGTGGTCACGGCCTATTTTCACTGTTTGACTGCAAATTAGTGTATTAGGAGTTCAAATGAACAAAGCCATGTGTTTGACCAGTGGTCAGTGTCACTGACCAGTTGTCACTTTGGCCTATTTTTTTATGTGGTTGACTGTCAACACATCAAACCTTGTTCATTTGAACTCCTAATACACGGATTTGCAGTCAAAAAGTGAAAATAGGCCAAAGTGACCACTGGTCAGTGACACTGACCACTGGTCAACCACATCAACAATTGTTCATATGATCTCCTAATACACTAATTAGCATTCAAACGGTAAAATTAGGCCAAAGTGACCAGTGTCAGTGGTCAGCTTGTTATTCATTTTATTTAACAAAGATTTTTTTTTAAAAAGAGAGAACTTGTAAAGAATGAGTTTTTATAACTCCAACTTTCATTTGGACAAAACGGCGGTTCAAAATCGGGCGCCGTTTTGTCCAACCCGCCGTTTTGTCTCAGTCCAAATCATAATAGAAAATTTGGACAAAACGGCGGATCTAACCCCGCCGTTTTGTCTATAGACAAAACGGCGGAATTTGGACAAAACGGCGGTTAACAGCGCGAACAAGCTGCAGATACTGCAGATGTTTATTTCCAAATATTTTGCATGATCATCAAGGAAAATGTTCACAACAACGTCTAAAACGAATAAATCACGATATAAAGACGCGCAAGAAACAAAACCACCCGCGTGCTCACAAGCATAATAATACATATACACACACACACTAACACACACGCAGGAGTGCACATAAATTCACGCCCATTAGTGTGACCAAACCTGCACACGCACAAAATAGATTTGCTTAGAACAACAAATAGTGCTTACAGAAAGATGTAACAACTGGAGAAAATGCATACAAAGAGGTCAGAAAGATTTTAATTTGCAACCATTTCTCTAATACTTAATTATCGTTCAAAGCTGTTTTTTTAATGGAATAGATGAGTTTGTTTTCTTGTAAATGCTGATGCATACTTTTCCAATCAAGATGAGAAAGTTAATACATTGTCTATCATTGCTACTAAAAGCTGTTTTGTCAGTGCAAAACAATATGTCTGTGTTGGATAATTTAATATGCGTGTCAGTCTTTGTTTTAATTACTTGTTCTATAAATCTCCAGAAACTCCATAGACTGGGCATTCACAAAAGAAGTGTTCTATAAAATCAACTGTATCAATGCAGTATGAACACTTGTTTGTTTCCTTAACTTTCATTTTATTCAGCATAATGTTTGTTGGATAGATGCTATGCAGACTTTTCCAGTGGAGAACCCTGATCCTTGTTTCTTTAGTAGCTGATTTCGCTCTGGACCATGTATGTTTGTCAATGTCTAAATCAAATTTTCGGTAAAGGTAAAGATGTGCCCCCCCCCCCCCCCCTGCATTTCTCGGTTAATTGCAATTTTCCGTTTTTGCCTTTCTTACCAAACATAAAGCTGTATTTTATTAACCTTTTTAGCTAATAACCTTTTTGGAATACTAACCCTAACCCTAAGCCTAACCCTACCCCCCCCCCCCCCCCCCCCTATGCGACGGGAAACGCAATGAATCACGACTGTGACAAATGGCGCCGTGTACTGCAGTACATAGGGGGGGGGGGGGGGGGGGGGGGGGGGTCCTATTAGATAATGGCCTAGGGTTAGGGATAGGGCTCGCAGGTAAGTGAAATTTAATTGGGATTATGATGAGGTTAGTAGCAGGTAGTCACTTCTGTCACTTCTTAACCCTTTCGCCACCAGCTATTTTTTCATACCCGTATTAATGGGGAGATCCCATAAATTTAAATTATAGCCAAGAAGAGGGATTGCCTTTGATATTTTATGTTGTATAAACCTTTTTGAAAACATTCTTAGCAACAAAATACGAAGCAAGAACACTATCATTTTCAATGAAACATCTTGTATGTGATTTAGATACAAGATTATAAAACTGATAATAATAATAATAATAATAATAATAATAATAATAATAATAATAATAATAATGAATCATTTACATAGCGCACTCTTCCACCAAAAGTTCTCCTTGTCTCAGACCAGTTCTGGACACAACAAATCTATGCAGTCCAGATCTTGTTCTGACACATGATTTTGCATAGTCATGTACGTGTATTCTCTATATTACATTTAAAAAAAAATCATTCGCATAAGCAATACCAACAGCTGCTTTTCGATAACATCATAGCACTTCTTACACATTTTTTAAACATTTTTGGTATTCAATAATTTTTATTCCTTCTCTTCGTTCATTACACAATTCCTGCTTTCATTCATTTTTTTTCATCCTTCAACAAGTATATACATGTAATGACATTAGGGCAAATATATATATAAAAAAAAGCTCATCAAGCAAAGATAATAGAATAAAAACTATAGACATAGTCAGTTTCTCAACCTAAATGGAATACATCATTGATAGCAGTAATACAAGTTAGTAATCTCCAAAGAGAAGGATTGTTTTTTTCATTACAATGGCAACAGTGACAACAAAAACAACCACCAAGACAACAACATCAGGATTAACACCACCAACAACAACAGCAATATTAATACTAGTAATGTCCAGGTATATTCTTACAGATTTGTTATTGTCTACTTCAATTGGAGTAATTTTGATTTTGTTTACACCATTTGACATACTACCCTTTAACATTTGTTGCCAAAGGTGTGAATACGAATCCGCAATTAATGATCGTCATCATGATTTCTGAGCACACTTCCTCTTCGTTGGTATCCACTATTGTGCAAACTGGTGGCCTCAATGTTTCTTTTCCCGAGGGATGCTTGATCGTATCGAAAACAATGTCAGCCTTTCTCCCCACGGCCAACCCTCAAAATATCATCAGCCACGAAGCGAGACTCTCCGCTCACAAAGCTCAGGTATACATCCATGTAATTCTCTTGTTCATTGGTGGAACTGCTAACGTGATCAACATGGCGGTTTTCTTCCAACAGAGCATGAAGCATCGTGTCAACCTGGTGCTGTTTTCTTTGTCCCTGGCTGACGAACTGACTTTGATCGGCAATGTGATCATGCTTTGTGTCCCAGACTTCTTGGAACTATTCGGACCTAACTCGAGCATGGTTTTCCTAAAATACTCCGTTAACAGTTACCTCATGGTTGTGCTCGGCACTGTGTCTGTGTCCATTGTCCTCTCAGCTTTTATTTCAATTCAATTCAGTTCAATTTTATTCCTTTCATCCCTAAACAATGGGATATGGAGGATTATGGTGATTGTG
>JAGGCT020003129.1:5000-19601 GCA_017654935.2 Phymorhynchus buccinoides | reverse complement strand
ATGTGAAAAACTTTAACATAGAATGTTCTCAGAAAGTACAGATGATAGCCCCACCAAACTTTGCTTAATTATATAACTTTGCATTATGTCGGCAGTGACTGTTTTTATTTAAAAGTCACTAGATCAAACAAATTTGATGTAAATCAAGTTTAAATATTTGGTTTAAATGATTTTTTATTGACAAGCAAAACATATACACCAAATAAAATGAACAAGAATGACGGCAGCAACAAGCTTAAAGCTTATAGTGTGCCTACTCAAAATAAGTCACAGACTGAAAAATCACACATTTAAGAAAAAGAAAAAAAAGAGGTTAATTTTGAACATTAGAAACATAACAAAGAAACGAAATAGAAAAAAAAATTCATCTTCTTTGATAACAGAAACAATTTAAACATAAGAGAAAATACAAATTCATGAAGGGCTAGAAAAGAAAACGATAAAGATAAGAAAATGGAAATAAGAAATAAGTTGGGGAATATCAAAGTACATGAAGAACGAATTTCTAATTACACAATGTGATAAAACATCTATTTTTTTAGTTTCCACAATGCTTTGGACGGTTTCGAAAAATCAGTTCTCAGTTTAGTTAACTTTAATGTTCGCAACTATCTGTACCCTCACCCTGCAAAAATACATGATTAAATAAATAATCGCATGTCCCCTGTACTGACGCGAGATTTAGAGTGCAAATGCGTACAAATTTGAACGGTCAATTTGGAAAGTATAGAAAAGGATGGACAATAAGAGAAAAAACCTCCAAAAGAACAACATGCATATAAACAAAAACAAGAGCAAAGATGGAACTCACTAGTATATTAATACTATGCATTTATATAACAGTACATGAGTCAATAACGTACTCTGCTTACACATTTAGTTAATATTAAAATCTTTTAGAGAGAGAAATAAACTTGTGGACAGTTTCAAAAATGGTAACATTAATCTTGTTTGGGAGATCTAAATTCCCTTTCAAAAGAATATCAGTTTGAATGAAGTTTGTAGGTAAATTTTGGATTGTGTTAAGTCGGGCAGCCTGAAACAACTGACAAGATAAAAGGTAATGTTCAGCATTTTCCCGACCAGCACCACAGCGGCAAAGCGAATTATTAAGCAAGTGTCACTTGAATAGATCATCATTAAGGTCACTTATTTCTAAATGTAGCCTACAGTGTATTATTTGTTCTTTACGGTCACCAGGATAATAGAAGTTTGGGACAATTGGATCATTGACGCTTAAAGTATATTTAAACTGACTCAAGGAGGTACTGTTCTTGACAAAATCTGGCAAATCATTCCAGAGTGCGGTAGTTGAAGGTACGAAGGAGTTACGATATAGTTCTGTGTTTGACTTTGGGACAGATCGTTCAAGTGGTCGTCTTCTAGGATATGGATTTCGTTCTGAAGCATGTTCGGGAATCTGATCAAATAAATAAGAAGGACATAAGTGGTTAATAATTTTAAAGTAATGAATAAGTTTGTGTCTTTTTCTTCTTTCTTTGAGGGTACAAATACCAGATTCTTGATACAATTTTGGATGGCTTGTTCCCCTAACAGCTCCAAGCATAGTCCGTATGCCATCGAGGTGTAAATTTTCGAGAGAAGTACTTTGTGCATCTGTACAATTGTCCCAAATAATATCAGCATAATCGAAATGTGGTAATATAAATGACTTGTACATAATTTCTAAAGCCTTCCTATTTAATTTGTACTTATAAGTTTTTAAACAAGAATTCAACATAGTAACTTTACTGATTATACTTTTAACTTGTAAATCCCATTTGAAATTATTTTGGAGTATAATACCTAAATGTTTATGTGATTCTGAACTTTGTATGCAGACATTGCCAAAGTTCAAGGGTAAAAATGTATTGTTTCCACGACAGAAATTTAACAGATCAGTTTTTCCTTCATTAAAAGTCACCTTCCAAAGTCTAGACCACATAATAATTTTCTCTAAGTCAGAGTTCAGTATTTGTGCTCGAACATTGGGGTCATTTAGACTTAAAGACATACTAGTGTCGTCTGCAAATAACTTAACAGAAGATTGGATATCATTTACAATATCGTTAATATAAATGAGGAACAGGAGCGGACCTAATACAGAGCCTTGAGGGACACCTGCAGGAATTCTTTTATAATCTGACATTGTTCCTTTAATTACTACTGCCTGTGTTCGATCAGAAAGATAATCTTGAAACCAATTCAATAATCTTCCTCTAATTCCAACAGCTCTTAACTTGACAAGAAGTCCTTTGTGCCACACTCTATCAAAGGCTTTTGACACGTCAAAATAAACTGATTGCGTCGTAATATTACGATCGAAAAATAAACATAAATCATTATAAATACTAAGAAGCTGGTTAGTAGTTGAGTCACTTGGAATAAACCCAGACTGTGATGAAGAAATTAAATGGTTTGATTGCAAAAAATAGAAAACCTTTTTTTGAACACATCTTTCCAGGAATTTACCAACACTGCTTAGAAGAGAAATAGGATGATAGTTGTTACATTGATCTTTAGAAGCTTTCTTATGCAAGGGGTTAACATGGGCTTTTTTCCAGATCTTAGGAAATTTAGATTCTAGTAAGCATCTATTAAATAATTCTGTTAAGGGCTCTAAAATAACTGGCAATGCAGCAATTAGTAGTTTATTATGGACAAAATCTGGTCCAACCGCTTTATTTTTTATTAAGCTTAAGAATAACATCCTGAGCATCAACAGTTGTTAGAGTAATTTCTGAAAGTTCAGAGTCCTGAAAAGGAATGTCCGGTGGGTCATCGGTATCGTCATCTAAAGTCGATTTGCCTTTTCTTTATTTGTGTAATACACTGTGTCATTATGGACAATCGGTGGAATTTCACTTGAATCAATACCTTTTTTCTTTAAGAAAGACAACAAGTTTCCACCAGTCTTTTGTGCCAAAATTTGATTGAGTCGTAATTCTGTTTTCTAATTCTGTTATGTATTCAGCTTGCCGTTGCCTTTCGTTATCAGTTACATAATTTTTGAACTGACAAAATTCAAGCCATTCTTCAGGGTTGTTTGTTAATTTTGCTCTGCTGTGTAAATCGCTTCTCTCCTGTATAAGTAACCTGATTTCATCAGTTAACCATGGTACATCATTAGGGCGAATTATTACAGTTTTAACAGGCATACATAGTTTTGCTTTTTCCATACTTATTTGTGAAAATAATTCTGCACTGTTCTCCACTGTGTTATTCAGAATAACTTCATTCCAATTTACTTGCTCTAATAAATTACAATTCAGAATAACTTCATTCCAATTTACTTGCTCTAATAAATTACAAAGTGCATTTATATTTAACTTATTATAATTAAATATTGTTCTTTTAAATGGTTGTTCTTTAACAATAGTGTTTTTAACAATGACGTATGGAACACTGTGGTCACTACAAACAGCGGGCATAACATCACTTGATTTTATTATATTAGGGCTGTGGGTGATTATAAGATCTAGGCATGAACGTGTCAACGGTGTAACTCGGGTTGGTTCATTTACAATCTGGGTAAGATTAAAATGACTTAATATGCCAGTTAGATGACGAGAAGGTGAATTGAGGAAATCTGTATTGAAGTCCCCAAGGATCAGAAATGTTGTGGCAGTGTTGTTAACCTTACGGACACTCTCCTCAACTAAACCCCAATAATTAACATTTGCATTAGGTGGTCTGTAAAATGAGCCAATCAATAAACTTGTCTGTTCTAACTTAGTTTCGACCCAAACAGCTTCCAATCCATTGACGTGTAGGTCATCTCGTGGTTTACAAATTAAGCTATTTCTGACATAGACTGCCACGCCACCATGGGGATCATTAGGCCTATCTAGTCAAACAGGTGGGTGAAAATTAGTTATGTGGATTGAAATATTGCTGTCTGCGTCAGATAACCAGGTCTCAGACACTGTAATGATATCAAGCTTGTTGTATTCTGCTTCAATCAGGTCAATGTTATTTCTTATACTACAAGTGTTTATATGCATAATATACAGATCTGTGATTGGATTTGGACCTGGGTTAGTTTCTATATCTCCAGATAGGATGAGTAAGAACTTGTTAGTGAATGGTGAGCGTTTTTCAATATTGTCTTTCTCCTGTATGTCAGATGTTTTATTGATGGCATCTTTTAGAAGAACATTATAGACTTCAAGCAATTTATTTTCTATTAGGAGAAAATGAACAAAGACCGAGAGAGTGATAGAGTGAGGGTACTTTAAAAAAGCTAACATAAGAAATTGTAAGAGAATCGACTTGTTAAGGAAATATAGATGTTTTGTTTTTATGAGAGCTTTTGTGCAATAATGACCAATCCTAGCACGGTATACACTCAAATCTACTGCCATTTACGTTATTGAATACTGCAAAACAGAGTGCAAAAACATTGCCAGGATAGGTACAAATGTTTTCAAGGAGATTCCCCATCTCTCAAAGAAAAAACAATTAGTGACAAAAGAATAAGAAAAATGATAAATATAACGTGTATATACAAAATGGTCAAAAAGAAACATGGTATCCCAAAAAATACTAGGAAGCAAAGAGGAAAAAACAAAAACAAAAAAACAACCAAACAATATGTACAAATAAACTTGATCCTTAGAAGAAGAAAACCCTTAAAGGAGAAATTTGAGACAGAGCGACATGGCTTGAGCTCCAGTACCTTACAATAAAATATGGGATGACAGATGTTTAAACATCATCAAGTTATTTATGATATAATGATTGTAAGGACCTATTAAAAGGGTTAAGAGATTACCTTGTAAGGAACTGCCTTTCTTACATACTTAGGTAAAGGGGACATAACCCACAGTAGCATGACATATTCAAAGTGTGTAAGAATAACAATACTAGATCAGAAAATATTAAACAAAGTGCCCTTCACAAGTACAAAAGTAATTAAGATCAACAACAAGAATTAAGTGATATTCTCTACAAAAATATCCAATCCTCATCATCAACCTCAGCACAATCATCATCATCAACTTCAACACAATCATCATCATCAACCTCAACACAATCATCATCATCAACTTCAGCACAATCATCATCATCAACCTCAACACAATCATCATCATCAACTTCAGCACAATCATCATCATCAACCTCAGCACAATCATCATCATCAACCTCAACACAATCATCATCATCAACTTCAGCACAATCATCATCATCAACCTCAGCACAATCATCATCATCAACCTCAGCACAATCATCATCATCAACCTCAGCACAATCATCATCATCAACTTCAACACAATCATCATCATCAACTTCAACACAATCATCATCATCAACCTCAGCACAATCATCATCATCAACCTCAACACAATCATCATCATCAACTTCAACACAATCATCATCATCAACCTCAACACAATCATCATCATCAACCTCAGCACAATCATCATCATCAACCTCAGCACAATCATCATCATCATCCTCAGCACAATCATCATCATCAACCTCAGCACAATCATCATCATCAACTTCAGCACAATCATCATCATCAACCTCAACACAATCATCATCACTGATCAACTTCAGCACAATCATCATCATCAACCTCAACACAATCATCATCATCAACCTCAGCACAATCATCATCATCAACCTCAACACAATCATCATCATCAACTTCAACACAATCATCATCATCAACCTCAGCACAATCATCATCATCATCCTCAGCACAATCATCATCATCAACCTCAGCACAATCATCATCATCAACTTCAGCACAATCATCATCATCAACCTCAACACAATTATCATCATCAACCTCAGCACAATCATCATCATCAACCTCAGCACAATCATCATCATCAACCTCAGCACAATCATCATCATCAACCTCAACACAATCATCATCATCAACTTCAACACAATCATCATCATCAACCTCAGCACAATCATCATCATCAACCTCAACACAATCATCATCATCAACTTCAACACAATCATCATCATCAACCTCAGCACAATCATCATCATCAACCTCAGCACAATCATCATCAACTACAGCACAATCATCATCATTAACTTCAACACAATCCTCATCATCAGCCTCATAACAATCCTCATCATCAACTTCAGAACAATCATCATCAACCTCAACACAATCATCATCACTGATCAACTTCAGCACAATCATCATCATCAGCCTCAACACAATCATCATCATCAACTTCAACACAATCATCATCATCAATTTCAACACAATCATCATCATCAACCTCAGCACAATCACCATCATCAACTTCAACACAATCATCATCATCAACCTCAACACAATCATCATCATCAACCTCAGCACAATCATCATCATCAACCTCAGCACAATCATCATCATCATCCTCAGCACAATCATCATCATCAACCTCAGCACAATCATCATCATCAACTTCAGCACAATCATCATCATCAACCTCAGCACAATCATCATCATCAACCTCAACACAATCATCATCATCAACTTCAACACAATCATCATCATCAACCTCAGCACAATCATCATCATCAACCTCAACACAATCATCATCATCAACTTCAACACAATCATCATCATCAACCTCAACACAATCATCATCATCAACCTCAGCACAATCATCATCAACTACAGCACAATCATCATCATTAACTTCAACACAATCCTCATCATCAGCCTCATAACAATCCTCATCATCAACTTCAGAACAATCATCATCAACCTCAACACAATCATCATCACTGATCAACTTCAGCACAATCATCATCATCAGCCTCAACACAATCATCATCATCAACTTCAACACAATCATCATCATCAATTTCAACACAATCATCATCATCAACCTCAGCACAATCACCATCATCAACTTCAACACAATCATCATCATCAACCTCAGCACAATCATCATCATCAACTTCAACACAATCATCATCATCAACCTCAGCACAATCATTATCATCCTCAGCACAGTCATGATCAATCATTATCATCATCATCATCATCCTCAGCACAATCATCGTCATCATCCATCATCACAATCATTATAATCAACCCTCAGCATAAGCATTATCATCAAACTCAGCACAATCATCATCATCATCATCCTCAACACAGTCATGATCAATCATCATCGTCATCATCCTCAGCACAATCATCATCATCATCCATCATCACAATCATTATAATCAACCCTCAGCACAAGCATTATCATCAAACGCAGCACAATCATCGTCATCATCCATCATCACATTCATTATAATCAACCCTCAGCACAAGCATTATCATCAAACTCAGCACAATCACATTAAGAGCACAATCAACATCATCAACCCTCAGCACTAACATCATCATCAACCTCATAACAGTCCTCATCATCAACCTCAGCACAATCATCATCATCAACTTCAACACAATCATCATCATCAACCTCAGCACAATCATCATCATCAACTTCAACACAATCATCATCATCAACCTCAGCACAATCATCATCATCAACCTCAGCACAATCATCATCATCAACTTCAACACAATCATCATCATCAACCTCAACACAATCATCATCATCAACTTCAGCACAATCATCATCATCAACCTCAGCACAATTATCATCATCAACCTCAGCACAATCATCATCATCATCCTCAGCACAATCATCATCATCAACCTCAGCACAATCATCATCATCAACTTCAGCACAATCATCATCATCAACCTCAACACAATCATCATCATCAACCTCAGCACAATCATCATCATCAACTTCAGCACAATCATCATCATCAACCTCAACACAATCATCATCATCAACCTCAGCACAATCATCATCATCAACCTCAGCACAATCATCATCATCAACTTCAACACAATCATCATCATCAACCTCAACACAATCATCATCATCAACCTCAACACAATCATCATCATCAACTTCAACACAATCATCATCATCAACCTCAACACAATCATCATCATCAACTTCAACACAATCATCATCATCAACCTCAACACAATCATCATCATGAACTTCAGCACAATCATCATCATCAACCTCAACACAATTATCATCATCAACCTCAGCACAATCATCATCATCATCCTCAGCACAATCATCATCATCAACCTCAGCACAATCATCATCATCAACTTCAGCACAATCATCATCATCAACCTCAACACAATTATCATCATCAACCTCAGCACAATCATCATTATCATCATTATCATCAAACTCAGCACAATCATCATCATCATCATCCTCAACACAGTCATGATCAATCATCATCGTCATCATCCTCAGCACAATCATCGTCATCATCCATCATCACAATCATTATAATCAACCCTCAGCACAAGCATTATCATCAAACTCAGCACAATCATCATCATATCATCATCAACACAGTCATGATCAATCATCATCGTCATCATCCTCAGCACAATCATCGTCATCATTTGATTCGGAGCTATGAAACGGTAGGCTATATTAATATAAAATTGCCGTGCAGAATGTCTAAGTAGCACTTTGCATAGAGCGTTTGTCTCTTACGCGAAAGATCAGAGTTCGAGTCTGGGCATCGGCACTATTTTTTGTTTTTTAGTTTTTATTTATTAACGATAGTTTCATTTCACGCACCTCGCGCACGCACACGCACACACACACACACACACACACGCGCGTTCTTTGTTGATTTTTAATGCTGACATACATTTCCTCAGTAGCCTACAACAGGTGAGGGGGGGGGGGGGGGGGGGGGGGGGTGCAGACTTGGGAAATTTAGTCAGTTGTTTTTTTCTTTTCTTTTTTTTTCTCGTTTTTTTTTACCCTCCACTGTCCCCGCCGCTACTCTCATTCATTTGTCTGTGTGATGAACTATTATGGACATTTTTTTTGGGGAAGTACTTAGTGTTCTTGTCTGATACATAAGTGTCTGGGTTTCTGTGTGACTTAGTGTTTGGTGTACTGATACACTCATACCATTTGTGTGTGTGTGTGTGTGCGTGGGCGCGTGCGTGCGCGCACGTGTGTGTGTGTGTGCTTGCGTGCCTGTGTGTGCTCGCGTGTGTGTGCGTGTGCCCGTGTGCGCATGCGTGTGTGCGCGCGCGCGCGCGCGCGCGCGCACGCGTGTGTGTGTGTGTGTGTGTGTGTGTGTGTGTGTGTGTGTGTGTGTGTGCATATAATATCAAAAGCATTAATTCTTAATGAATCAAATAGTTATCAACTCTATCATTGCTACTGTCATGACATAGGCTTATTTTGAGCGTAACATTCTGCTCTGTATCTGCTGTTCAAAAATTAAGAATATTTGTACATTTGCATTTGTTTTCTTTTGAATACTTATACACATTTTCCCAACTAATATTATATGGTTAGCTGTATTTTTAATATCATTTTCTATGTTAATTCTGCTTACTCCAAATAACACATCAAATACGGTGAGATTCAACCTGAATTCAATTTGAGCATGAATGTAATTTTCAAGTTGCTTCCAAAATGCTCTAACTGGTGGGCAGTTGAAGAAAAAATGTTCTAAATAATCGATTTCATTTCTGCAAATAGAGCATTTATTGTTTTCTACCAGTTTCATTTTGCTTAGCAGTATATTTGTTGGGTAAATATTATGCAGCATCTTCCATTGACGCTCTTTTAACCGGGTTTCATTGGTAGCATGTTTTGCCATTAACCAAGTCTTTTTGTTTATTTCGAAGTTAAGATTTCTTAGCCAAAAACCATGAGCACATGGTTTTAAATCATTAGTACTATTTTCTCTCAGTGTTTTCCTGATTAATTTCGGTTTAGAGAAAAGGAGGTTATTTTCCACTTCATTGGTTGAATGCTGTTCTTCTAGAAGGGGTTCTGTCATCCAACGAGTCCAGGTCTCTGGTATTGCGTTAATCAACGCATTGTATTCAAATACTAAGCTTGCTCGTCCCTGTCCTATTTTATTAAATATCTCCTGTAGAGACATAAGTCTCTTTTCGTTTTCATTGATGATATCTTTAACATATTCAAACCCGGCCCGCCTCCATGCCTTGAAAAAAAAGAACTTGTCCTTTATATTTAACAATAGAGTTGTTCCATATCATTTGTTTGCAAAAGTTTTGTTGATTTATTTAATTTTCTTTGGTGATTGTTTTATTGTCAAGGTATGTGTGAAGCACTTCCCTCCAAAAGGGGTTAACAATTTGACTGTTAAGCGTTAGGAATGTTGATCTTTAATTGATATCGAACGCTCTCATGTTGTCAGCTAATTTATTAAAATTCCATTTTGGGATGCAGCACCAACTTTTGTTAGGCTCTGTATATAATTTTCCCATCCAATGTAAGTAAAAACTATCTTGCATTATGCTAATATTAATCATATTAACTCCTCCTTGTGCTTCATCTGCTTCCATTATTTTCCTTTTTATTTTTTCAAAGGCCTTCCTGTTTGATGTTTTCCTTTGCCATATGAAATTATACAAAGTTCTATTTATTTTTGTCAAGACATTTCCTGGTAAGCCAATCGACTGCATAACAAACACAAATTGACTCAACAAGAAGCATTTGACAATTATTATTTTACCATATATTCCAAGATCTCTTTTACTCCATATATTAATTAAATTGTTCATAACTTCCATTCTTTTGGACCAGTTTTCTTCTATCTCTACTGCTGCTCTGTCATTTCTAAAGTGTATTCCTAATATCTTAATTTGTTCTGTCAACATGAACGGCAAATTGTTTCCATGTATTTGAGTTCCTAGTGTCATTGCTTTTGTTTTTTGTATATTAAGTTTAAGACAAGAGAAACATGAAAATTCATTCAAAATATCCCTTGCTTTTATCATGTCTGTTTTATATTTTAAAAACATTGTAGTATCGTCTGCATATTGTTTGATTTTAAGCTTGGTTGGTTCGTTGTCTTGGGATGGAAGTGCAATTCCTTGTATGTCACTATTAGGATATTTTATTGCAAGTAGCTCGACTGCAAGAACAAACGCTAGCGGTGAAAATGGGCAGCCTTGCCTGATTACGCATATAATAGGGAATGCTTCTGAGAGCCACCCTCCATGATTTATACAGCTCATTGTATTTATTGTAATGACATTTACCCATTTTCTGAACTGTTCCCCAAAGCCAAATACGTCAAAAGCATGCAACATAAAGGGTTTGGAAATAGAATCGAACGCTTTTTGGTAGTCTATTGCAAGCAAATATCCGCATTTCTTCGTTTCATTTAAATAGTTAATAACGTCATCTATTGTGCGAATAACTGTTGAAATATTTCGACCTTTTAAGTAACCCACTTGATCTTGGTTTATTACGTTTCCAATTACCATATTAAGTCTTAGCGCCAATGCTTTTGCTAGTATCTTGTAATCTGTGTTAGTAAGTGTAATGGGTCGCCAGTTATTTAATTTGTTTCTGGGAAGATTAGTATCTTTGTGAATTAAAGTAATGACACCTTGTCTCTGACTATAAGACATTTCACCGTTCATAAATGCTTCATTAAAACATTCTGTAACAAGTGGTTTTATGTGTGACCAAAAGAATTTCATAAATTCTATTGTTAATCCATCATTACCCGGAGCTGAGCCATTTTTCATCTGACGTAGTGCTTCACCTGTTTCAGTTTCACTCATCATGCCTTCGCAAAGTGCTGATTCATCATCATCCAGCTTAGCAAAGTGTTCTCCTCTAAGAAAATTATCAACCTTTGAAGTCATATTTTCTTCATCAATTACCCTAGAGCATAATGTTGAGCAAAAATGTGTTTGTTCTTTTAACACGTCTGATTGATTTGTTATAATCTCTCAGTTTTCTTTTTCTAGTTGTGTTATTGTGTTCTTCTTGCCCCTGTACTTTTTCTAAATTTAACAAATATTTTGTGTTCTTTTCCCCCTCCTCCACCCATTTTATTCTTGCCCTAGTTTGTGCTCCCCTTGCGTTCTCTAGTGACATTATTTCAAGCTTTTTCTTAATTCCTATTATTTGAGTAAGTAAATGTTCATTATTAGGATCATTTGCGCATTGTTGTTCCAATGTCTGGAGACTATTTTGTAATTCGAAGAGCTCATTTCGTTTACTGTGCGCTTTATGTTTTCCAAAATCTAAGCAATAATTTTTATTTTTAATTTTGCACCAATCCCATTGCTCTCGATGATTTGTAAACATCAGTTTGCTTTCATTAACCCAAATTCCTAATAACTCATTCATTTTGTTGGTAAATGTTGTATCTCTAAGGTGACTATTATTAAATCTCCAGTAACCCAGCCCTCTTACAAATTCGCAAATCTAGTCACAGTTATTATTAGTTTGGGGTAGAGTGGGGCAGCTTGTGTTGGGAAAATAATTTGTTAGTCTCATTCATTCATTTTTTAACAGAAGCAATCCAAGTAAACATAAAATGAAAGAATAATTATTCTTTTACAAAATCACACAAAGAAAATCAAAATTTGCGGTGTATATAGTAAGGAGTAGCAGGTTGTGCCATGGGGCAGGTTGTGTCAGTGCATATAAAATGCATTAATTGTTATGATTTTCGTGTTGTTGTTGTTTTGTTCTGGCTTTTAGGTGCATCAATGTTTTTAAATTCACTTGTGTCCCGCCTTTGGACTTGAAAAGTGTTCCATTTACCTTTATTTTATAGGTACGCACCATCCTAGTAGACACAATATGAAACAAAATCAATACAGATCCTTTTTTGTATTCAGAGCGTGATTGCGCGCGCGCGCACCCGCGTATATGTATGTGTGTGTGTTTGTGCGCCCGTCCGTCCGTGCGTGCGTGCGTGCGTGTGTGTGTGTGTGTGCGTGCATACAATGGCACGCGCATGTGTAGGTGCGCACGCATCCGTTCGTGCAACTACTACTATTACTACTACAACTACTACTACTACTGCTGCTTCTGCTACTACTACTACTACTACTACTACTACTACTGCTACTGCTACTACTACTACTACTACTACTACTACTTCTACTACTATACATAATTATATATTTAATGCTTTTCTATTAAAAAATTTAATCCTAGAGATTTTGCAGGAATAAAACAAAAAACATAACTTCAAGATAAAGAAGAGTCATAAATAAACAATTTAAACGATTCAACACGACTTAAAGCAAATGCAGACACCAGCTCCCCCTCACTCTCCTTTCTAACACACACACACACACACACACACACACACACACACACACACACACACACACACACCACACACACGCACGCACGCACGCACACGCACACGCACGCACGCACACACACACACACACACACACACACACTTATTTTTTTTAAAGAAAAGAAAACAATTAAAAACAAATACGCATGTCCTCGATCTACGACCACCCAACCCACCTCACTTCATGCACACACCACACACACTCAGAATTTCGTGAACACAGCACGGACATAGAATGACATTTAAAAAAAAGTAACAACAAAAAAGAAGACAAAGACCCCACAGAAATACAATGGTAAAGCAGAATGGGTGCTTCTTCTTCTTCTCCTTCTTCTTCTTCTTCTTCTTCTTCTTCTTCTTCTGCTTCTTCTTCTTCTTCTTCTTCTTCTTCTTCTTCTTCTTCTTCTTCTTCTCCTTCTTCTTCTTCTTCTTCTTCTTCTTCTTCTTCTTCTCTTCTTCTTCTGCTTCTTCTTCTTCTCCTTCTTCTTCTTCTTCTTCTTCTTCTTCTTCTTCTTCTTCTTCTTCTTCTTCTCTTCTTCTTCTTCTTCTTCTTCTTCTTTCTTCTTCTTCTTCTTCTTCTTCTTCTTCTTCTTCTTCTTCTTCTTCTTCTTCTTCTTCTTCTTCGTCGTCTTCTTCTTCTTCTTCTCCTTCTTTTTTCTTTTTCTTTTTCTTCTTTCTTCTTCTTCTTCTTCTTCTTCTTCTTCTTCTTCTTCTTCTTCTTCTTCTTCTTCTTCTTCTTCTTCTTCTTCTTCTTCTTCTTCTTCTTCTTCTTCTTCTTCTTCTTCTTCTTCTTCTTCTTCTTCTTCTTCTTCTTCTTCTTCGTCTTCGTCTTCTTTTTCTTCTTCTTCTTCTTCTTCTTCTTCTCCTTCTTCTTCTTCTTCTTCTTTCTCCTTCTTCTTCTTCTTCTTCTTCTTCTTCTTCTTCTTCTCCTTCTTCTTCTTCTTCTTCTTCTTTTTTCTTCTTCTTCTTCTTCTTCTTCTTCTTCTTCTTCTTCTTCTTCTTCTTCTTCTTCTTCTTCTTCTTCTTCTTCTTCTTCTTCTTCTTCTTCTTCTTGTTCTTCTTCTTGTTCTTCTTCTTGTTCTTCTTCCTCTTCTTCTTCTTCTTCTTCTTCTTCCTCTTCTTCTTCTTCTTCTTCTTCTTCTTCTTCTTCTTCTTCTTCTTCTTCTTCTTCTTCTTCTATTATTATTATTATTGCTGGGGCAGCTTGTGTCACTTTGGGGCAGGTTGTGTCGGTGACACAACCTGCCCCTGCTCAACCTGCCCCAAAGGGGGGTACCTTACAAAACATCTTCCAACAACACATCGAAAGCTGTCTTGTCTATGTATTTAATGAAATTAGACAGAAACATGGTTAAGGAAGTTTAACAGGGTAAATGTAGTCATATTACTACAAGACATATGAGTGGTACACATCAATTTCCTAAG
>JAGGCT020000312.1:0-25696 GCA_017654935.2 Phymorhynchus buccinoides | reverse complement strand
ACAGATCACTGTTTGCAGGACTGGTACAGCTCAGTGAAGAATAATGATACTTACTCGACATATTGTCTGTTTAAAACATCATTTGAGCCTGAACAATACTTTCATTTTGTAGACTATAGATGTTTTCGAGACTGTCTGGTAAAATTGCGTGTTGGTGTTCTACCTATTAATGGATCGTTATTTAGAAGAACATTCAGTGAAAATCTGAACAAATTATGCCCTGTATGCAATGTTATCGAAGACGAAAGTCACTTTATTTATGTATGCCCTTTGTACTCTGATATCAGAAGCAAATATCTAAGTGGAGCAACTGGTCAGTATACCAATGTTTTAAAACATGGATCTGTAGCGACAGTCAGGAAACTCTCTTTGTTCCTGTTTTATGCTATTCGCAAAATAAAAAATAATGATGATAAAGCATAATGTCAAATTGCTCTAGGACATCAAGCCCCATTGCGTGTCTTCAAACTTGATGGATATCTGTGGTTCCATTAATGTTCGAATGTGCCAGTACTTTATGTATATGCGTGTCTATGTATGACTTTGGCCTTTCTAAGGGCCAGTGGCCTATAGATATTAAAAAATATTGTTCTTGTTCTTGTTCTCTCTCTCTCTCTCTCTCTCTCTCTCTCTCTCTCTCTCTCTCTCTCTCTCTCTCTCTCTCTCTCTCTCTCTCTCTCTCTCTCTCTCTCTCTCTCTCTCTCTCTCTCTCTCTCTCTCTCTCTCTCTCTCTCTCTGTGTGTGTGTGTGTGTGTGTGTGTGTGTGTGTGTGTGTGTGTGTATGCCAAATTTTGTTGAAAGCGCACAAAAATTCCCCAATATCCTATCACATATTCCATAATCCTAGTACATATTTTGTTGTCTAATTTCACAAATAATGTGAAAAGACATTGCATTAAAGATTCATTGATTAATTAATTCATTCATTCATATTGGCTAAATATCACTGGGCAAAATTAAGTGCAACTTGGCAGAGAGGTGCTTCATGCCTGACTATGATACCCGTTCTGTCAGTTTTCATCAAATGGTAAGCCATATAAAACGTACTTTCAGTGAGTCTGATTTTTGCATGAATGAACAAGCTTACGCTGCTACGGCCGTGTATATAGCCTCACCTTCGTCGTTTGCGACGCAGTGAATCAATATCCGTTTAACGTCCTCCGGTCTGAAGCAGACACATATGGGACATTAGTAGATATAAAGATGGTGGGAACGATTCTGGATACAATGCCTGGAGGCAGTGCAACTCCAGGAAATTCCCGAAATTTTAACGATACAGATAGTATGTGGAAGCAGATTTAATATTCATAGCGCATCATATCACTAATGACGTCATCACAGGAAGGGGAATAACTCTGGTATACTGCTTTTTGCTTGTTGCACATTCAAGACCATTTTGCCAGAATGGCTTTATCAGTTCTATTTCTCATGTCTGATTTTAAAAATGATTTTTTTAAAATCAACTTTTCTCTGGCAGTCAAGGGGTTAAAACAAATACTAAAACAACTTCCCTATCAGTTCTCGTTTTCATGTCATGATCTTAAAATTGATTTTTTAAATCAACTTTTCTCTGGCAGTCAAAAGGGTTAAAACATTGCCTAAGCACGTTCCTGTGGTTCTCTTCTTTTTTCTCTCCTCTTTGTGGAATGTTGTGGAATTTGTGAGCATACGTTGCTCTAAAAGTCATCCAATGTAACCCCAGTGACATCTGAAATGTGTATGTAGAACATTGTTGTAAAGGAAAAAACCCACTTTGCAACTGCAGTTTATGGATACAGGTTCTGTATCTGGATCTGGTACTATGCGTCGAAGGAGCCTATAAAGGCTCGACAGAACTGGGAGAGCGCACTGAGAATTGAAATATAAAAATTAAAAAAATTAAAATAAAGAAAAATGTCTTTGTTTTTACTGTCTGGTGGTTTTGACAGCATTTTAAGAGTTGACCATAGGCCATTTTGCAGTATCAAACCAGCTAGCGTAGCGCTCACCGGCGACAAACCCCGACCGGCACAGATCCTGCCCTTCATTTACCTTGTGGCCCCTAATTCCCTAATTTAATCTTTAGTTGGAGCAGGCTTCGAAGGTGTACCGCCTTCTGCTGATGGTGCTGCGCTGGCGGGGCCTGCTGTGATGGCTTCGTCGGTCAGTTGATTCCACTCCATTACCGTTCTTACAAAGAAGGAGTTGCTGTACTGAGCTGTGCTGCTTGGTGGAACAATAAAGCCTCTTGAATTATGTATGCAAACCTCCCATACAGAAGACTCATACGGGGAAAGCAATAAAAACAAGTGCAGTTTTATTGCATTTTCAATTAATTAAAGAACTGCCAAACTGCTGAGTACGGTATGTCAGTGAGTGTGTATGTTAATGCATCCACTGCATACCTTGCTTAACTCTTTTCAGTAAAGCAAGGGCTGGGTGTAAAAAAGCAATGCTTATCTCATTACCCTGTATAAATAAAAAAAATTGTTTTGTTTTCGTTTCGTTTCAGTATAGAATTACTAGGGAAAACACACACACACACACACGCACACACGCACGCACACGCACACACACACGCGCGCGCGCGCGCGCGCACACACACACACACACACGCAGACGCACACACACGCACGCACGCACGCACACACACACACACACACACACGCACGCACGCACACGCACGCACACACACACACACACACACGCACACACACACACACACGCACACACACACACACACACACACACACACACACACACACACACACACACACACACACACAACAACAACCTGAATCAATAAACCACTGGAAACTTGCAATGATAGGCCCAGCTAACCTCTTGCTCTTGCTATTGATTGTAGTAGGCCCAGACTAGCAGTATTACTGATCAGTTACTGAACATGGAGGGGAACGATTGTCTTCCTATGTCTGTGTTTGTGTCTGTCTCTCTGTCGATATGTCTGTCTGTCTGTCTGTCGCTCTCTCTCTCTCCTCTCTGTTTTTCCATCTGTCTCTCTCACATGCAAATCACATGCCATGCTCTGTTAAAATGTCTATGTGAATGTGTATGAGAGAGAAAGCCTATTACATTAATATGTATTCCCATGTTATTCCTGTTTGTTTTTCCACTGCTAATACGCGTCTCCAGTAATTATGTTGGCCTTGACAAACCTGGACTTGGGACCTTGAAAACGGTTGTGACGAAAGTCGTTTGTATGCGTTTGAATTTTTTTTATGGTTGATATTTTCCCTTTTGCAACGTGTTAATAGTGACTTGCATTTGGACTTGCTTGGCCTTACCATTATTTTGACTTCTGACATTGATTATGTTTCAACGTCTTGGGATCAAGCAAGCAAAAACTATTTAAGACATTTCGAAAGTATTTATAAACGTGCAATTAAAAACTAATTCTTCTTGAATTATGAACACTACAAATGTTTGATTATAGAACTGTTAACTTACTTCTCTTCCACTCCAAATGCCAAATTAATAAGGGTGTATTTATGCATACATTTTAAATGGACTCGCACTTCCTTGTCTATGTAAAACGTTTCCTGTAACTAAGGTGTGGAATAAAGAAACCATACTTCTCCCCCGACCTAGAACCGACTTATTTATGTCATCGTTGACATACTCAGGTGGAAGGTTGTGGAATGAAATTCCTGAGTGCATTAAAACTAAAAGCACATTGCTGTCATTTAAAAGATGCTTTCATAAATATTTATTCGAAAGGTTATAACAGATCATGTCTTCACTTTTCTAAACTTATCTATTGTGCATGTTATAATCATATTAAGTGCGCATGTCTGTAGCTTATGCTCCTATTATCTGATATTGTAAAACTGTCAATTGATTACTTGTCTAACTATGATTTATGTGTGTGAAAGGAAATGTGAGAATGTTGATTTATATTTCATGTTGTCCTTGTTTTTGGATTTGTTGCATTTGATTGTTACTTTTGAACCATTTGAGTTTGTTTGTAATTTATCTATTTATTCGCTTCATATGTAATTATTTTAGAGGACCTGATGAAAAGAAGCAGTTATTTATGCTTACTCAGTTTATTCTCACTAAAAAATAAATTCGAGTTCGAGTTCTCTCTCTCTCTCTCTCTCTCTCTCTCTCTCTCTCTCTCTCTCTCTCTCTCTCTCTCTCTCTCTCTCTCTCTCTCTCTCTGTCTGTGGGAGCGCGCGTTTCATGATTCTATGCCGCCCAAAGAAAGTTAGAGAACACTTACCAAATCGTCGATATTTCAAAAAACGACAAAACTACGTCCTTGACATTTTGACTGTGTTTTTCTTAATCATCGACAACATGCATGCACAAATTGACTATAATTTGTTGAGCGGAAACAGTTTCAGAATTGTGAAAATCAGAACATCAGGCAATTTGAAGAGTATCAAGAAAGTGTCGATTATGCATGTCGAGAAAAACAAAATGGGTACATTCACCAGGGTTTTCCATGCACTTTGCGCAGTATCATCCCACGTAGGGTACGAAACTCATTGTCTGTTCCTGCGGACTGATCTGCCACGCCAGCTGGAGCGAATGCAGTACCTGATGGGGAGGATAGCTCTTGCGGGGCTCGACCCCTCAGCAGACCTCAAAGGTTTTCTTCAGGGTTGAGATCCAGGCTGCATATTGGCCAAATTATTCGTACCTCTCCTAGACTGCTGGATCGAGTTGTTTAGGACATCACAGCATGTTTCAGAGTGTTCATTTAGCTGGTCCTTTTTGCCTGCTTGATGGTCAGTTTAGCGTCCTATTAGGCATAGCCTCTTAAGGACGGTATTCCTGAAGACGACGTCTTCCCGGTGACCTTCCTGCCCTGCCCATATTGCCTATAAACTCCACCTTCTCTAGTAGTAGTAGTAATAATAATAATAATAATAATAATAATAATACATAGTATTTATATAGCGCCTTTCTTTAGAATTAAACTCAAGGCGCTCAAATTCACTGATTCCCACGGCTAAACAATGTAAAAATAGTATGCTAAAGTCAACAATTCTCCCTGGCTCTCTCTCTCCCTCTCTCTCTCTCTTTTTATTCTCTCTCTCTCTCTCTGAGTCTCTCCCTCCCCCCCCTCTCTCTCCCTCCTCCCCCCCCTTCCCCCAATCTCTCTCCCTCTCCCCCCCCCCCTCTCTCTCTCCTCACACACACACACACACACACAGCTTAAACAAACAATAATGGGACAATATGCATAAAACTAAATTAAAATGAATAATATCCCAATTGGGCTAACATACACATTCATTCAATCGTCATCTAATTAATGTGAAAAGTTAGAGAGAAAGCTCTTTGAAACAAGTGAGTTTTCATTTGGGTTTTGAAAGCGGGAAGTGCTGAATTGTGATGGAGGAGAACAGGCAAGGAGTTCCAGACAGTGGGGGCGCAAAAACTAAAACTGCGTTGTCCAAAAGATTTTAAATTCACTTTAGGGACTTTCAACAGTTTGGCATGGGAAGATCGGAGTGAGCGAGAAGAAGTGTAAGTGTGGAGAGCACTTGAGAGGTAGGATGGTAGGGTCTGTTCAAAGTGGCGGAATGCAAGGACTGCCAGTTTGTACTCTAAACGAAACTGCACTGGCAATGCAATGCCGCCTCCTCGGCCAAATGTGCGGGGGTGCGAGAAGATCGAGTACCCACCAGGGGTAAGATCAACACATGCAGCTTCGTCACCCTTTAATTTGAGCCAAGTTTCAACCAAAAAGAGAATGTCAACATCATTATCTTCAACAAAACAAGAAATTGCAGTTCGTTTATCTCTACTGTTGGGTCCTACAGATTGTGCATTGAATAAACCAACCTTGAGTCCAGACACAGAGTGGAGAGATGAGGAATCAACCACGGGAACGGAGATAAGATTGTCAATGTTTACACCGGAAGTGCACTTGCCGAGTCTCTTTTCACTGGAAGCAGACGAACGAAGGTTTGGATCGCAGGCAGAGACAACCACAGGAATGGGCCTACCAACCTGAAATCTACGGCCACCACGAAAGGGCCGTCGTTTCTTTTTCTTCGATGAGCACGGTAGTTGGCTGTCTATTCCAAATTGCCGAAGCGTTTCACACACTGATGGGCCAAGTTCAGATTGTCCGTTTGTCAGTGAAAGTAGGTCGTCGCGGCTGTACTTAACTTGAGCGGGCGGCGTTGAAAGCAAATCTTCTGCACGTGAAAGTTCACGATTTAGTGTTCGGTAGCTGAAGGACGAAGCATGGAGAAAGAAAAACACAAAAGTCAGAAAGATACACTGGGTCGCAAAACCTCTTTCCCTTGTCAGAAAAAGCCAAAAAAGCCACCCAAATGATAGTCGTTCCATGGAGGATCCGTAGGTGCCATTCATACTAACAATCGCAGCATCACACAGTCACAAGAACCACATTGGTGCCAGAGTGCTTACCTCAAGCCACCAAAGGCGATGGTGAACACAACTCAACTCAACTGTTGTTATTAAACTGCAACCACCTATTTGCCATACTGTTCCAATGACGAAATGTTAGTGATGACGTAATTTCAGTGTTTGGTACTTTCAGAAAGATTACGTTTTTCGATGTCCCCGTATAAGAAAGGTCTAGAGTACCAACAGGTCTGTGCGTCGGTGGGGTACCAGACTCGCCAGGTAGTGTTTGGTATTCTGTTAGCAGCCACACTGCCTGAAGTGTCTGGTACGCGCGTACCCCACCTTGAAATCGTAGAAATTGTAGAGAAATCACGTTATGCTTGCGTTGCTACTGTAGTCTATGGTTTGAACACTGTAGTTAGTTGCATGCGAGTGTATCTTGATGCATAATAATGATAATAATGCTATGCGAAGATAAATAACTTTGACGTCAGGTTACTTGGCAACGGTGTATTCATACACATTTTTCTCACGTGCATTTAAACTAAGCCTATGGGTTAATATACGCAAATGATATGTGAAGTTATGATTTTATATCTCACACTTGGTAGCCTTCTTTGCTTATCTTGATGATCAGTATATTATCATTTTTATTTCCATCCGTCTAGCAGAACGCGCTCTAAAACCCTCCTCTTCTCACTATCCCCCACCTCTCATTATTTTATCCAAAATAATATTCAAGGCTGATTTGGATAAATAATGTGATGTCGTGTATCGCGTTCAGTGTGAGAGGCAGGCATACCCTTGAAAACAAGACTTGGTGAACATAGTACCAGACCCTCAACAAAACCCCACCATACCAACACATTCCAGCAGAATCCCAACTCACACAAAAAAGAAAGTAAAAGAGGCCACAGAAATCAGAGAAAGAAAGCCAAGCCTGAACGGGGGCGTCCCATTGGGACTAATCCCGCTTGGACTAATGCCCATCAGACTAATCCCATTCGGACTAATTGTTTTGATTTGCATAGCTTTTCCCATTCGGTCTAATGTCTGCTGAGCATTTGTATCATTGCATTTCTGAGTACCCAGGCATTCCTTATATTTCAGAAAGGTTAGGGATAGGTTTAGGGATAGGGTTAGGGATAGAGTTAGGGATATGCTTAGGATAGAGTTAGGGCTAAAAATAGGGTTAGGGCTAAGAATAGGGTTAGGGTTAGGTTTAGGGTCCATTAATTATTTTACTGTCGACATACACAAAATATACAATTTGAATTTAATTAATTTTTTTAATTATTATTTTCTTTTGTAATAAATTCGTAGAAATGACTTTACTGTTTATTATTATTTCTTACACTAAACGTATGTATGTAGTCCGAGCGGTACAGATAAAATGTTAGTCCAAATGAGATTAGTCCCAGTGGTATATGGTATGTCCGCCATGACTGTCAGCGGTGTGATCAAAATAGTCAGAGCGGGATTAGTCCCAACGGACCCTCCCCTTGAAAACAAGACTTGGTGAACATAGTACCAGATCCTCAACAAAACCCCACCATACCAACACATTCCAGCAGAATCCCAACTCACAAAAAGAGAAAGTAAAGGAGGGCACAGAAATCAGAGAAAGAAAGCCCAGCCTGAACAACGACCTGGGCTACGACTTAAGCGGGAGATAGACTATGCGACTGCCCCATATGATTCGATCAGGTCGTGACGTTGACCAAATTTTGTTTCCCGCACAGAAGAGGTCACAAGCCATCTGACTCGATCACACTCGATCAGTGAAATTTAGAACCCACCCTATTCGGCCCTGTCACCTGACTGGGCCCGACTGAGTCAGACTGATCGAGCAGCATGGTATGCAAATGAGGTGAAACGTCATGACCTGATCGAGTCACATGAGGCAGTCTATGGAAAGCCAAATACCTCAAACCCGCTTCTGAAATGCGCCCGTATTTTATTAAAAATGCGCGCGCATTTTATAAAAACTGCTCGCCCATCTCGATGCTGATTAGTCAAAAATGTTATGAGCACGCAGATCCGTAAACGCTGCACCGCTCAAAAGTCCGCGCGCAGTTTCTAAACTGAGGTCGCACTTTTGCTTTGAACATAAAAACTTAGATCAGAAAAGTTACTGAAACGAAAGTGTTTATTAATTGACGCCCTCGGGGTTATCGTTCTTTGCTGGCGGCCTGTTTGCTGGCGGCCTGTTTCATGCGCCATTATTATAATAATCATGGCCTCAAGGGAAGAAGATGCTTTTATAACATGTGTTAGGAGCAAGCTAACACATTGTGGAAACCTGCTTATGTCAGTCACGCTTAGAACGAGAAAGTATTTGAGGTAACCAAGAACACTTACTCTGTTTACTTTCTGATTCAACTTTTTAAATAAATCAAGCAAAAGTGTGCGCGGGGAATTGGCCAGGAAAATGTGAAAATGCGTGCGCGTTTTTAATAAAATACAGGCGCATTTCAGAAGCGGGTCTGAGGTATTTGGCTTTCCCTACAGCAGTCACATAGTCTGTTGCCCGCTTTACCTGCAATATAGAACAGTCTGCTGAGCAGAGCTCACAATTCAACTGATGATATCAACTCAGAAGACAACAACAGCCACCCCTTCTACAGCCAGGCACTCTGGGTTGACAAAGATCAGCAGTAGCTGATCGAGATATTCCCATTGCATTTGTTTCGTTTTCTTTGACTCCGAGTAGGAACCAAAAACAAACAAAAATAATATTGCTGCAACAGAACTTCAAGGGCAATATTACCCTTGCGACGCAATCCCACGAAAACAGCATTACATACGACACCGACGGATTGTCATCCAAGCAAAAGAGTTTCAAATTTGAACTTTTATCAATTTTCATCTAGCATACACGACCATACGGCTAAAATATGTTTTTATAAATGTTGAGAGAGAGAGAGAGAGAGAGAGAGAGAGAGAGAGAGAGAGAGAGAGAGAGAGAGAGAGAGAGAGAGAGAGATTTTCGGATAATGGTAAAGATGCGCCCCCCCCCCCCTCTCCTCCATTTCTCGGTTGTTTCCATTGTTTCCGTTCTTGGCTTTCTTACTGCAGAGTGAGTACTTCATCCTCTATCGTTTGCAATTTGTAACCCTTATTTTCATCCATTTACATAATTAAACACATGCATTCAATAATAGTAGAAGATACAGGCAAGACGGGAAAACGCAATGAACCAGGATTGACAAAATCGCATAAAAAATAAAAAATAAATCCAAAAAAGTGGGTGGCGCGCCTCTGGCTGCTACGCGCTCTCCAGGTGGGAGCAACCCGAATTTCACAGAGACGCCTCTGTGACCATAATGTACCTAGCCTTACCTAACCTAAATGCTCCGCAATTGTTGTGTGTACTGCACTATATAGGGGGGGGGGGGGGGGGGGTCCTATTAGATAATGTCCTTTGTCCTGACTGCGATTCGTTATTCAACAAGGATAATTAGCTGAAAAGGTTAATAAAATACAGCTTCATGTTTCGTAAGAAAGGCAAGCGTGAAAATGCGGGTAGAGCTGAGAAATATAGGGGGGTGGGCACATATTATTATGATTGTTGTATGCATGTTGCAGAGACCCTGCTCACAAGAGAACTCCTGTTGGTTTTGGCAGAATTCATTGACGTCTTCAATCTATGTCGACAACTACACCAGCCTTTTGATATGAAATACATCACCTACGTCCATTTTGAATTACCTACCCTACGGTAGGTATGTACTTTGACAAAATGTAGTTGCAATTAATTTGTCACATTTTTGTGATAATTCGGGAAGATTGCTGTCTATGCTATGAACAGATATAAGTAGTCTGTTAAACGTTGATAAGTTCACCTGGCCCGTTGTAAAATATAGCTAGAGATATTTGTCATTTTTCTTATATTATCCTGTAGAATTGGTGTTCCACTAGGGCCCCGTTCTATTTGTCCTCTACACGCAGCCTATTTCTGATATCGTTATCTACCATGGTACATCCCACCACTGCGTTTCTGGCCACAACCAGATTCAAACATCTGATAACATCTCTCTGCTTCTTTCTATCATTCAATGCTCTCAGTCATGCATTTCTGACATAAAAGTTAAAAAGCTTGGATGACTCATAACAAACTTCCGCTCAAAAGACTTTGTTACAAACTTTTGCCTACAAACTCTATTCCTTCTTCTTTCCAGCTAGAGAACTTTCTCATTCAGACTCCTACGACTGTGCGCGATCTTAGCGGACACTGGGCCAAACATTTTCTTTTCAGTCAAATTTCCTCTATCTGTCGTGCTTGCTATCTGGAGCTCCGTCGCATTGGTTCTGTCCGTCATCTTCTCTCTGTGCTTCGATCACTGCATTGGCTTCCTGTTGAAAGACGAATTGATTACAAACGCTCTCCATTTTGCTATAAATCCCTGAATGGTCTTGCTGCTTCCTACCTGTCTGATCTTCTGACTATCTATACTCGATCTAGACAACTACGCTCCTCCTCTGACTCTCTCATATCCTCCAGATCCATCGTTTCTACTGTAGGACTCTTGACGAGTGTTCTATCCTTTCAATCGAAAATTTATCTTCATATAAAAATATGAAAAGCTAGACTAAGTGATGGATTTATTTGTTACAAAAAAAGCAAAACGTACATTCTTTGCTCTCGGTTTTTGTTAAATTGAGGCACACCCTCCAAACCTACACAGGATATGGCGGGAGGATAGCGTGTGAAGACATGCTATCACATGCCCGAAATGATTCTAGACCAAAGCTCTCAGCAATAAAAACAAAATGGCGGACCTGCCCCGGGGACGGACTAGCCCCGTTCTCCCCTACATTGTTATGTGGATATTTACTCTTACCAGACAGTCTCCTTGGGATTATGCTTTCGTGCATGCGCGCGTGGGTGCGTATGTTTGAATCGTTCTGTTGGGGGAAAAAACAAAATCTTCTCAGGGCATTTCTATTTGAATATTGCACTTTATTTATTATATTGTCCAGAGACTGTTAAAAAGTAGATGACTGTACATCAAACTGACAAATCCAACATAAATAGGTTACAATATAGGTCACAAGAATGCAAATCAGACTTGCACATAAATTATCTTGAAGCACGACTTAAGACACTTGATATAGGTTAAGCCAATAACTATGGTTGTTAATCTTTTGGATCAAAGCACAAACGCTTAAGAGAATAAGAACGCGTATAACAATAATTGTTTGTGCATGCAGGTGTGCATTTGTTACGAATGATTGTTGGCGGTTATTGTCTTCAGGTTTCTTCAAAGTACTGGGGTGCGTCCTTCTTTCCGTGGCTCATGGAGTTCAATGGCGGTGCTTGTTTTGGTGCTCCCTAAGCGTCTTCTGCAATTTGTGCACTGTCAATTTTACATTGTCAGAGGTCATAGATTATTTGTTGCCATCATAGCCTGGGGACAGCGGTGGAACGAATGGAAGAGGGCATCCTGTTTTGTTCTTTGACAAGATGACAAATAAATACGGAATTGTTTTGTAGCTTTCCCTATTGCTCAGATGTAAAATCAAACATTTTGGTTTCTGCCCATTCATCCATCCTTTCGTCCGTCAAGGAATCAACTAATCAACAAACTAGCCAAACCCATAAACCCAAGCAAAAAAACAAGAAAACAAGAAATAACAAGAACACCAACAAACAAGTAGAAAACTTTGAACGCAAGCATTCAGTATATTTAATGGAATATCCCGTGTGTGCCTGCTCCACAGTAAAACGACAAAAACTTTCAAGGCTATAGCAGGGATGCTCTTGTGTTGGTAGGACAGGCGTGGCCAGTGGCGTCTCTTGGTCCCCTTAACACCTTCGGTTGTTTCTTTTTCAATTCTTAAAATTGCAACTTAATTAATTTTTATGAAGCATGTACTCTTGATTTTTTTTCTTTCTGTATTTCCATAGCAGTTTTTCGGTTAATGATGCTTGCTCATTTCATCATGAAGACGCATTCGCCCCCACCCCCTTTATTTATTTGTTAGGGTTCTCAGTTCATCTTGTTGTTGTTGTTGACGTTCTCGGGATCATCCCAACATCCGAAGCACTTACTTTGAACACTATGGTACATGGTACGAATGCATCAACTAGGGATGAGAACATTACGTGTGTGACCATTTTTGATTACCCCTAACCCTAACCGTAACTGCTAAGCTCTGTGAAAGTTGATGACAAATGCTCAAAAGATCAGCTCTATTATTAGATAACAGAATTGGATATCACAAGTCTGACATTTAAAATGTTTCATTGTCATTGTAATAGAATTTCAAGTGTTGTGACTGTTCATTCGGAAATAAACTTCGAAAAAATGCAATGTGTGAGTGGTACGTGAACGTATGTAATGCGCGCGCGCGCGCGCGCGCGCGCGCGCGCACGTGTGTGTGTGTGTGTGTGTGTGTGTGTGTGTGTGTGTGTGTGTGTGTGTGTGTGTGTGTGTGTGTGTGTGTGTGTGTGTGTGTGTGTGTGTATGTCTCGTTCGTTCTTTAATGTAACGTCTATCCACCTTACAGTTATCTTAGACACACACAAACAAGAAAAAAAAGTATGTGTATGATTATGTGCAAATGTCCGTTTAAGGGGGTTTGTAGGTGTGCGTGTAGGAAGATACGAAGGATTGTTAATGTATGTGTGTCTGTGTGTCTCTGTGTGTGCACGCGCATGTACATTGCCATAACTGATTCTGTGCTGTTTGAGTCAGTGGTAAGCCCAGGGGTGCATGTGGGCGTGCCTAAAGCCTGAATTCAGGCAGAATTTGATGCAGGTTCAGGCAGCGGTCTTTGATAGTAGCAGGAATGACAGGTCTGAGTCAGGAAACTCTGCGTATTAGGTATTAGGTACTTTATAGTCACAGAGGCGTCTCTGTGAAATTCGGGTTGCTCCCACCTGGAGAGCGCGTCGCAGCCAGAGGCGCGCCACCCAATGTTTTTTTGCGTTGTTGTTTTTTTTGCATGCGATTTTTTGTCACTGATGAGGGAGGGGGGGTAAATTTTGACCAAATGACAACTTTTTCGTTGCCACTGGGTTTAACGTATGCTAAGTACATGGGCACACGGGACCTCGGTTTATCGTCTCATCCGAAAGACTCCACGTTCAGACCGTTAAGGTCTAGTGCAGAATGAGAGGAAAAAATCCCCTGTACCCAGGTTCGAACTCGGGTTTACTTGACACGAAGCGAACGCGATGCCACTGTGCCACTCTACACTATCAGAGTGGATTGAGTATTGTCCAAAGTGACACCTAAGTTTTTGCCAGAGTCTGAGAGAGGAATTGACTCTAGTTTGGATGACTCTAGCATAGACATAGAGAAAAAAACCCAGAGACAGACACCACACAGACAAGACAGAGAGAAACATAGACAGACAAACAAATTGAAACAGAGACAGACGAGAACGAGAGAGAGAGAGAGAGAGAGAGAGAGAGAGAGAGAGAGAGAGAGAGAGAGAGAGAGAGAGAGAGAGAGAGAGAGAGAGAGAGAGAGAGAGAGAGAGAGACAGACTGGTAGACGAGAGACAAACAGACAGACGAGAAACAGAGAGGCAGACAGACATGCAGGAAAGATAGAGAGAAAGAGGGAGGCAGACAGACAAGGGAGATGCAGAGAAGTAGACAAGAGGCAGATAACAAACAGTAGATAAAACGAAAACTAAATTTTATTTAACCAGGGAATATGAGATAAGCAAGTTACATGCTTTTTTCCACCCAGCCCTGGGGAAAAATAAAGTAAATCAAACAAGAAAGCTAAATAATATATGTACAAGCAGAAATGAGAAGAAAAGGGAGGGAGGATGGGGAGAAGAGGCACAGAGGGGGATACGGATGGGGACATTTTGGAATTTAAAGTGCAAGCAAAAGAAGAAAAAAAGTCACATCATGCAAACATAAAATCAGCAAAGGATAACACTCCTCATCATTATTATTATCAGTAATAGTAAGATAGCAATAACCAAATCAAGTTATATCATACAAAAGTATAAAACAAATATATGTTATCACATATTATATCAAAATCAGCAATGATAGATATCATCATTCACATGTTTTCTTTTAATCTCTGAAATAGAATATTTTGATACGCGTTTTTGAAGGAAGTAATGCTGATTTTCTGCTTAAGATTAGTTGTTAAGGAATTCCAAAGAGTACCACCTGAGTATGTTAAGCTTGTTTTGAAAAGATCAGTGCTAGGTTTTGGAATAACATTATTGTTAGTATATCTAGATTGGTTGATTGGAAACTTAGAGAGACCGAGACATACCAAACAGACAGAGAAAAAGACAGACAGACAGTCAGTCGGTCAGAGAGACAAGAGACAATAGTAAAAGACAGCCAGCCAGCCTAAGCAGCAGTACATGCGCCCACGAACATTTAATGTGCTAGGTTTGTGATTGTACGGACAAGCAAGGGGAGTAACTCTGGTACGCAACTTTCGGTCTATTTAGGGATAAGCCCTATTGAGTAGGTCAAGTCTCTCCCGACACAGCTGGTCTTTTCCTACTTGTCCTGGCCTGAATGGTATCTACTCACCTGTGACTATGTGGCAGGCTGCGTAACACTAGCTGGGAAACTTGTTGACTGAATCAGATGGGATGTAAGTGAAGAAGCCTAAATAACACTTTTGAACACTTTAAACTTGGTTGAAGTGTATGCCATTCACTCCAAAAGCACAGCAAAACCAATACCACAACACTGCGTGAAGTAAGATAGGAGACAAAGAAACCCAACTGAGTGCCTTGTGGTTAGAACTGGGAGCCAACAGGAAATGACCGCGGTAAATTAATGATTTTACAGTCTGTCAAAACAAATATGAGCCATAAAATGGAAAATGTTCAATTTGTTTTCAACACAATTGCTAGAAAAGAGTAAATAAAATTTATGTTGATTTTTTTTGCTACTTTACAAAATCAGACAATAGTCCCGGTAATGTCAGCAAGCTATAGGCTATGTCTTGGCAATACTGGGCAAAACGCAACCAAGATGACAAAAAAGTGACTTTGACAAACTGATTAAGAATCCTTGTATTACTTCAAGGTGAATCAAACATTGTTGGCCAGTTATATATTGTATCACTTATAAAGAAAATTAAAAACTAAGAGTAGTATATGTTGGCACTTGTGTGAACCCTATATCGGGCTCAATCCTGGCATCATGATGGAAACTGACTTGCAAAATTGGCTTTTACTCAGGTAGTTAATTAACCTTAGTATTTATTTCAAGGGTATCCAATTATCTTTAACTCATAATGATAATTCACATTAGCAAACAAAATCAAGCTTAGTCTGATAAAGACAGTGTGTATCAAATTTCGATTTGCACGTGAATAGATAGTTAGGATATCCAGACCAATATTGAAGATGAAGGTCAAGTTCATTGAGGCCGTAAATGTGCTCCAGCGCGGCTGGTATTCTAGCGTTTTTCACGCTGTATTATTTTAATTTTTATTACAGTGAATATTATTCAAAATACAAAACTGATCATAATGAGAATTTGAAGATCGTCTCCAATGTGTGTGTGCGTGCGCGCGTGTGTGTATGGGATGTGTGTGTGTGTGTGAAACTTGTAAAGTACTTTATTAATATTTTCTGTTTATTTTCTGCTTGCACGTTTTGTGTGAAGCAAAATTTCCATTTTAGACTTGTTTTGTTTTAAATAGACAATAAAGTATTTTAATTGAATGTTTGACACATTTCGTACGCCATAGATAAGGACATGTGCGTTCCTTAACCCAGTGTGAGCGCATGTGTATTCCAGTGTGTGCTATGAAAAGGTTCTCTGTTGGACCATGTTTAGCAAAAACTACTGGACCAAGCATCATGGATATGGGCAACATTGTTTCGGATGCTGCCTTGCTGATGAACAATGTGTCCGTTTACAATGGAATAGTCTTTGCGAAAAACAGTGGACTGTGACGTGTAGAACCAATTACGGTTCATGGGAATTTGTCTAATTAAACTATTAGTTTTTCGTTCTGATCTTTTGGTTACACTACGCCTGTGCTACTGATATTTGATAACATTTGAAAGCATATTATGCATTCCACTTTTTCTTACAGTCTATTCGTGTCCTAAAAACATTTATTAATTTGTCCTCTTGTTCTTGTTGTCGTTTCTGTCCTGCCAAGTTCCACATGTGCAAAAGTGGACCGAGAGCTGCGTTAAATGGTAAGATGAAGATCATCATGCCAGCATAGATCATCCGTGACGTTTCACCCCCAAAAGTCACAGTCAATCTGATCACACCGAACACAAGCCAACATCCAGCGTTTGTGATGGCCACTTTGCCCATTACATGCACTGAGAAATACACCCACCTTCGCGAGCAATCCAGTTTAATTCTATATTTTGGTATTCGGCAGTGAATGACAGTTTCACTGATCAAAAGCAAAAAGCTGAAAACACCGTTGATGGCTGCAATAACGGCAAACCACTTGCAGCCTGGGTCATTATTGTAGTCATTGAACAAAGCCAGGCGACATAAACCAGACTGGCCGCTGAGGCCCCAATGTGACAGTCCGGGAATGAAAGGTATCGATGACAACAAGCTCCCAACAACCCAGATGGCTGTACAAGCTAAAGCGGTTGTGCTGTGATTGAATCTCCACGACTGTGCAGAGAAACGCAGCGTGAGGGCGTGATCCAAGGTGATGAGGCAGAGAATGAGGAGGGACACTTCACAGGACAACAGGAAAAGAAAGCCACTGATCTGACATGCCACACTGCTGGTCCACATCCTTTCCACTTGGAGATAATGCCCCTGAAATATTGCATCAGCCGTTGAGATGATACTGATGTGACTTCCCATGCAGAGGTTAGCACACTGTAATTGGATGAAAGCCAGGGGAAAATGTCTTCTCACTTCCTTGATGTTTGTGAATGTAAACATAGAGCAACACATGCTTGAGAGAATAGAGACGATACTCATGAGCCAGTAAAATGTCTTGTACAAATCTGTGGGCAGTAAGGACTCACACGATGGGAGCTTAGCATATGGTCCATGGCACTTAACTGCAGTCCATCGTTTAGGAAGTAAACTATCGCAGCATAACCGGTAGTTTGAGGACCAAATCTGTATTAAGTCTTTTGATCCTGATAGAATGTCTAATGGAAAATAGTTCACAGTATTGCCTCTTATGTCTAGTTCCATCAACCTTGGCATGCTTTTAAATCCCTTTATTCCAATGGTTTCAATGGAAGAAAACGAAACATTTAGAAACTTCACAAGTGGAAAATACACAGACAAATCGTAAAGAATATTCACATTTGTGCTTGATATATCTAGTTGCTGCAACTGAAAAAGTATATGCTTTGCCAGTTTGTTCGTGTTGTGAATTAAAGGGTTATTGGCAAGCTGCATAGTTCTTAAGTTCGGAAACTCGAGGAAAACTGTTAGATCAAGATTTGTAAGATGATTATAAGAAAGACCAATGACATTTAAATTGATCCATTTGGTCAGTGTAATGTTTCTAAGAGAACAATGGGCTAGATTTATATACATAAGATACCCATTGAGGGTGAAGTCTGTTGGCAGCATTCCCGACCCTGCAGCATCCACGTAACGAAGATGAGGGAAGAGATGAGCAGCGAAACGACTCCCACACCAGAAGGAGTGACCTTGACAGACACACCCTTCAGGACAGGCCATGTTGCACATCAGCTCATCATCTCGCTGTGAACACTGACCCCAACCATCACACAGATGATATCCATGCACGCACACACTGGAACCTCGACACTTGTACAAACCTTGGCACTTCACTGCCTCACATTCTTGTTCGTCTTCTCCCTCAATGCAGTCTGAAAGGCCGTTGCATCGAGTGTAGATGGGGAGACAGTAGATCATATCTGAAGCACAACGATAATGACTGTCAGGACACGACTCGTCCAGTTTCATGAGCCGGTGAACAAAGTAACCAGTGCCATCATGGCCAATATAAAATTGTTGTTGTTTGAATATACAACGTCTGTATGGTAAGAGCACTTTTTCCTCCCAGCCACAAGAGGTCTCATCAGAGTTGTCCAGACAGTCTGAATAGTCATTACACTGTTGGCTGTTCAAAACACACTGGCCGTTGGAGCAGAGAAAGCCAGTACAGGGAGGATGAGAACAGAATGACTCTTCACTGCTATCTGGACAGTCCTGCCTGAAGTCACACACTAGTGTGTACTGCACGTGGGAAATGTCATCCATGCACTGGAACCTGTCGTCTTTGGAAACAGGCATCCCACCATACAATTCCTGTTGATCACTTCCATTATGGGAAATGCCATTCTGGAATAATTTGAGTTTTGTGTGACTATCTTGTGGATCACAGGACAAAAACGTAGGCACAGCATGACCTTCATGGCAAACCAATAATGATTGCTGTGTTTTCAGAAACACAGATCTGACTGAAGACGAAAGACTCAAAACAATCTGCCGAGGAAACAAATGGCTTGTTTCTATCTTTATTTCGCAAAGTAAGGCACTCCTTGAGTATAAATATCCTAACAGCATTGATGCGATACCGGGGTGTTCAACTGTGCGCGTTGGATGGTATCGGTACATCATTGTGAAATGGGCTGCTTTGTAAATCACGGTGCCATCAGACCACATTTGAAACTTACTGTACTGAAAAGGCAAATTGTACCACCCCGTGCTGTAACCAACATGTAGGGAGAATCTATCATATCTTTTAAAACGAGGAAGAAGGTCATTCTGTTCCTTCCTCGTCTTTATTGTTCCCAGCTCCCCGCCTTTATTCTTACAATAATAAGATCGCAAAATTCGAATATTCAGAGCTACAAATTTCACAATTGTGAAGCATTTACGTCGTGAAGCCACCATACCTGCACAGGCAGGGCTACTGTAGGGACAGCGCTCTGTTTCGTCCTCTCCCTCTTCACACTCTGTTTTCAGGTTACAGAGCAAATGATGCTGAAACATGGAGAAGTGACTGACAGAGCAGTTGAACACACCAGGGGAGAGCATTTGAGGTTTGTATCTTTCATGATTTGAAAAATACAGCTTAAAGTTATGCTTGTATGCTATGGGGTCATGCATAATCCTGATGTATGATCGATGGAATAAAAGTGGATCACAGATTTCTTTCAATTCATATTCCTCATTTGTAGCCGTTTTGTTATAAATTAGATTAAAAAATAAACACCCCCGAAAGTCGTCCTTCTGCTGAAGACTAATCATAATAACGTAGGACGGTGATGCTATTAATTCTGTGCTTAATGGTGTGTTTCTATGATCACAACGAGGCACTGTAATGTACCCCGAATAATTCAATGACTGCACTTCAAACAGATTCCTCTCTTGTGATATTCTAATATCAAATACATACAGGGGGTTGTTATAATTTTCTATATCCATGTAATTAGCATATGACTGAATGGAATATTCATCAAAACCGTGACTGTCGCATTTAATAACTAATTTGCACCAGCTAAGCCACTCGCCCCTAAAAAAAGAACCACCGTTACTGCAAAACCAGTAAGTGCTCCACTGTCTGTCAACACACCAATATTCCAGTCGTGTGACACGAGCTCGCACAAACAAACCCTGAGGTACAACAATGCGCATTTTACAGAAAGTGTGGAGGTCACTGCAGACTCCATACACAGCTCCTTGGCCACTTGGGAGCGTTAGGTTAGGCTTTCCACAGTCTGACACATTGACCCTGTGAATGATGCTGGTGCTGTTGTGTCCATGGAGCAGCTCCACTCCTGGACAAATGGCGCCAATGTTCAGGATTGTGGAAGGACCATCTGTGACTGCCCCAAACGTCTGATCTGCAAGTAACACTTAGTTAAAAATAAAGCAAGATCCCAAGCTATGCCAATGCGCTCCAAAAACTTGTACGTATTATAGCATTATTGTTATATGGCTTGCTATCTGCATAAACATTAATCACTGTTCTCGGGAGAACAGGCACTGATTCAGCCAATGTTTGCTTTGTTCAGGGTTCAGTGCCTTGCATAAAATGTGGTGTCCCAAAACTTATAACTCACTTTAAATATTTGAACACAGCAACAGAAGCGCAACTGAAATACACATTTCTCCAAATACCAAATTCTTTTAAAGAAATGTTAAAGAAATCAAACAATGATGATGATGATTTTTTTGCTCCCATACTGCTCATTCCGAATCCCAACTCGCAGCTACATCATCGGTTGTCAGGTCGTGGAATCCAAACCCAGCAGTCCAAGGGGAGTGAATCTATGTTAGGCTGTAAGGTGGCAACCAACTGAGGAGATACTGCACTACTGCTGAGTCACTTTGGTGGAGTTCAATAGAGCTGACATACACAGGACGCCACCTACTAAATCCCCTATTGACGACAACATTGTCTTAATTGTGGAGCCAGTGAGTGTGAGGTCCTCCTTCGAAGGCGCCACCACAATCATTCACGAAGCTCCCTAGAACATACTGATCCTCATGACTTTGACCCGCAGGAACTCACCAAGGATATAGACTACGTGACAGGGCCTAGGGCTGTACCCTGTGCTTTCTTTTATAATGATATACCGGCAGTAAACAGTCCCGAGAAGTGCAAACACCTGCAACTCTCTCAGAATCGCATCCATTAAGAAGATGAAACTCGACTACGTGGTTTCAGTCTTCCCATTGAGCCCATAGCCACTCACTCTGGGTGGAAGTCGGCCCACGACTTAAAAAACCTCTCGTCTCTGATGGGATTTCAATGTGAGACCTCCCAGCTACTAGTCCGCGACATTACCCCGGGGGCCTGATAAATCAAGTAATTATGTTCATTGAATGTATGAGCTTTGAAAATGGAAGAGAGCATTAAATGTTTTGAACCAACTGAGTCTTTGGTCACCTGATAAGGAACAATTACAAAATCAATGTGGCAATAGCATGACAGAAAACGAGTCCTACCTGGTAAGATGATAAGTAACCCATCGCTTTCTTAGAATTCAAGTATAAAATGTGTTATTCATAATGATACTACTACTACTACTGCTGCTACTACTACTACTACTACTACTACTACTACTACTACTACTACTACTACTACTACTACTACTACTACTACTACTACTACTACTACTACTACTAGTACTACTCATTTGTATAGCACCCTTTTGAAAAAAACTAAACTCATAAAACTCAGAACTCAGTATTATTCATGAGCATGCACTCATGCAAGCAGACATGTAGGTGTGACTTTAAAAAAATACATATACCAACTATCACCTGTCAAGAATGTTGGGATGAAAATGTATCCATTTCAAAAACTTTTCTTCGCTTGCTTTTTTCCGTTTCTCCACCAGAGTGTTGAGTGTGTACATGAAAGGGTTGACAGCCGAGTTTAAAGGCAAAACGAAGACTGCAAGAGCCACGTTCACTTCTCCAGGTACAGGGGTTCCTGTGGAAGCCAATATCCCACACAGCCCAATGGGAAACCAGCACAGGAAATCAGTTAAGGCAACAGTGATTAACCGCCCGGCTATAGCCATGTCTTTAGATTGTTTTGTGGTGTCAGTTTTCAGTGCATTCTTTTGAATGGTCATGTAGATGAATCCTTGACCAGCTGATATAAACAAAAACAGAACAAAGTTAAGGACAATCATAATGCTGAATGAATATAATTTTCCTTCAAAATATCTTCGTGTTACTGGCAGTGGGATACAAATTCCGGTCTGACTGTAAAACTGCCAGTGTTGCGTTACGGGAAGTAAAGGCAACAAAGTTAGAAACCAGCCCACAAACCAGGTGAGGACACATGCCACAGCTGCTGACATTCTGTCAAACCTCAGCGTGCTGAAGGGAAAGTGAAGCACGACAAATCGATCAAGTGTGATGAGCCAAATGATCAGTGCTGATACTTCGTTGGACAACAGACACAGAAGACCAGCCATCTTGCATGTCACACTTCCTTTCCAGTTATTGTCATAATGCAAGTATCTGCCACGAAACTCCTCATCAGCCCCTCCAATGATGGCGATGTAGACCCCCATCAGAAAGTCAGCCATGGCCAAGTTGGTGACAAACACACTGAAACCAATCATGGACTTCACGTTTCGTGTGAACACACGAGCACAGAAGCAGAAGGTGTTACCAGTCAGAGACAGACAAGAGACCAGCCACAGAAACGTCCTGTACGTCCATGACTGCAGTAGATCTTCACACGACGATATTTCATCTTTTACAGCTTCACAGGACAGGTCATCTGCCTGGTCAGGGAGAACCTCGCTGCAGCAAAGTCTATAGTTGTCTGTGGTTATTTTACGTACAAGGGAAAGGTCTTTAAACACGTCAATAGGAAACATTTTTACCGGACTACCATCCATGTACAATTCTCTAAGTTTGGATGTTGTTCGGAAACCGTAACGGCTGATTGTATGAACAGTCGTGAATGATAAGTTTAATACCTGCAAGTTAGCAAAGTGTGCTAAAACTATAGTGTCCAATATGGTCAGTTGAGTGTGTGAAAGATCTAATGCTCTGAGAGAATTGTGTTGGACAGTAAATAGAAACCCAGAGCTTAAAGAGGCAATGGGGTTTTTAGACAGACATATTTCTTGAAGACTGATTGATTTATGAAAAGAAGACATGTTGACAAAGTGCAATTTATTATCAGTGAGGTCGAAGAACTTTAAATTAGGCCAATCTAGTTCAGGCAGAGAAGTCAAAGAGCACTGCGCCAGAACCAGATGAACCAGGTAGTGGTTGTCCTTCACATCAGAAAGACTCATTCCTGAACCCGTGGCGTCCAGAGAACGGAGCTGAGGAAACAGTGCTGCAGAGAACACTTGGTGGCACAGAAATGTGTGACCCTGGCAGAAACAGCCTGGAGGACAGGTCATATCACACGCTAGTTCATCGTCACGCATTGGACAGTGAGGCCAGTCATCACACAGCTGGTCACTGTGAACACAGGTGGTGGACTGTCGACACCTGAAAAGTCCTGGACAAGTCATGTCCCCGCACCCTTCTTCATCGTAGTGGTCCATGCAGTCATACATGTGGTTACACCGTGTGTACACTGGAAGACAGTCGTTGAACTGGCCAGAACAGCTGTAGTGACTGTCTGGACAGGAGTCGTTCCATTCCATTGGGATGGAAACAAACTCCAGGACGCCATCAAAATTGATCAAAGCAGGAGATGGAAAATGTGTTTGTTTTGTCCTAATATCATCCCTGAAGTCAGGGCATTGTGTTTCATCCGATTTATCTGGACAATTATTCCTGTGATCACACACCTTAATGTAGGACACGCACTGACCAGTAGTGCATGTAAACTGGTGATGACAGGCAGGGTGTTGACAGAAGGCTTCATCACTGTTGTCCAGACAGTCACTGGTGGCATCACACAGAACAGTGTAGGGTATTGTGTGTTCTGGGCATGGAAACATGGGGACAACAATGACATGATCATCTTTCACAGAAACTTTTGTATTGGATGATAAACCAGACTGTGCACAGTGGGCAGTGTGTTTATCACGACACCCTGTATTTAGGGTTGATCCGTAAATAAGAAACGTGTACGTCACGTGACCATCTTCACATACTTTGATCGAATGGCGCCCCGTTGATGACCAGTTTGATGCAGTGGTCATGACAATTTTCTGCTGAGGAATTGCGTTCTGTTTGGTCTGGTTCTTCCTGACTTCACAAATGACGCCATAATCGAGTCGATTCAACGTACAGACGGCAGCACTAATTGCGTAAGTGCGTGGAAACAAATGTTCTGCATAATAACACTGTTCCACACGGTTTGTTGATATGCTCGTACTCCCAACTTTCTCAGTGTGATGGGCAACAGTCAGATCTTCATATATCAAACTGTTTACATACATAGTAGGTAATGATCTGTCATGGGAAAATAGGCCAATCCATAGATACGTAATCCTATTTATTTCCATTTTGACGGTGTGGTGAAGGGCACGGTACCACCCAAACACATGTCTTGGAGCCCTCAATATACCTCCAACAGTGGAGCAATACTCGTTGGCTCTTTCGTTGTTATCTGTGTGGTTGCTGGCAAAGTCAATGAGAGTTTCCACAACCTTGTAACAGTTGCCGCCTAAAGCGACCAAACCTTGGCACTGGGCACTGCTGAAGTGACAGTGTTCGGATTCATCCCGTCCATCTTCACATTCTGTCTTCAGGTTGCAGGCTAAGTGGTGCTGATATCTGGAGTAGTGACCCATAGAACAGTTCCAGACACCAGTGGATAACATCCCGGGGAGCTCACTCTGGTTCAAAAAGGAGAAAAGCAGACGAAAACACGAGGCTTTGGCGCCATATTTATTGAACAACGTAACCTCAATGCTGAGTTTGGTAGTGTTATAAATATGAGCAGCGTCTAACTTATATTTTAAAGAAGCTAGAAATCGAAACACACTTATTAATACTTTATGTTTGTCGTCCATGTTTTTGCCTAACCGATGGCTACATGGCCTTTCGTGAGTATATAAGATTAATCTTTTAGGGCAAGACCACAAAAACTGATGCTCTTGGTAACTGATCATGACGAACTTGTTTTGGGGAACACAGATGGAAATCACTGGAGGATTAGAAGGAAAATACTTATTATATAAAGTAATGTTGGGTTTCAGTGTGATATAGCCAGCATATTGGGATGTCATCGCGACTGAAAAATTTGATGATTCAAATTCTGTGCTTTCTGTGATGAAAAGGTGACCATTTGTTAAAGGAAATGCATCCAATAAGTGACAACAAAAACAAACAAACAAATGAACGAACATTGTCACACGTACTTGCGTATCAAATTATGGATTGGACATGTGCACAGTACGCACGTTCATACATATAATATGCACACATTGACACAATTAATCCCACTTTAGGCACGTACCCATATCGACACAGTACATGCATATACACATGTATGCATACACACACACGCGCACACGCACGCACGCACACACACACACACACACACACACACACACACAGACACAGACAGACACACACACACACACACACACACACACACACACACGCACGCACACACGCACACACGCACGCACGCACGCACACACACACGCACACGCACACACACACACACACACACACACACACACACACACACACACACACACACACACACACACACATTTAGAGAAAGAGAAAGAAAGTGCGATAGAAAAGTTCAAGTTGGAAAGTGTTATTGTAAGGCTCACGTGTCTGCATACAAGGGCTACACGTGGTCAGCAGTGAACCAGAAAAATATATAATGAAGGAAAGGGGAAGTACTTTCCCTGTGGACAAAGCAAACAAAAAACAAATAATATAACGCGAAGAACTTGACATCTTGATATATTTGAAACAAGCAAGTGAAGCACAATTCAACCAGTGTTGGAATTTTGAGAAAAACAAACATTCTAGCTGTTA
>JAGGCT020003126.1:12500-19777 GCA_017654935.2 Phymorhynchus buccinoides | reverse complement strand
TTGAACATTTAATTCAAATTTCACGTACTGTCTCAAACTGTCTCCCATCGGCGCATTTGTCATAAGTCATGTCATTTATTGTCCATTGGCATTGTACAACGCACATGGAAAACTTGTCTTCCACCGTGTAAAATAAAATGAGATACATCAAAATCAAAATATCAATTAAAGACATGAAACATAAACTTACATTTAAACAAATGATATGTAACTCTCAAACCACACCTGCTCCCCACTATCTTGCTCACTCATCATGCAACCCACCACCACTTCCGCCTTCATTTTGTTTTGTTTCTCCTTTCTTCCTTCCTTTTTTCTTTTTTCTTGTTCCATTTTTTAGGTATATGTAGTCTTTTTTTTCTCTTTTTTCTTTTTTTTTCTCTCAATTCCCCCCCCCCCCCCCCCCCCCCCCCACGAGCGAAAATGGAGATTTACGTCCTCTTGGTCTGAATCAGACACATATGGGACATTTGTAAATACAAATATGGTGGGAGCAATACTGGAGGCAATGCCCGGAGGCAGTACGAAACCAGTAAAGTCACGATTTTTAAAATTAATGCAGATAGCTGTAGCGGTGACCACACCTCGGTTAAACCTCATCGGCTATGGCACCGGCACCGCCACAAGTAAGTGTCATGAATTTTTTTTTTAAATCCCCCCCCCCCCCCCCCGGCTCTCTTTCATCCTTTCATACTTTATACTGTTCCTGATATGTTTACATTACATAAGTGTTCGGACGTTGGGTTACAATATTACTTCATCACAAAGTTTATGACCGGTACTTTAATCACTGAAAACGATTTATGAAATGTTTGCATTTCATTCGCGTTTCCTTTGGAGATGAGTATATTTTGCCCTCTTGGGATGACTCTTGGGAAAGACCTAGGAAATAAGATCACAGTGCATTCTGGGACTCTCATTCGAGGCATATAAGATAGCAAGGCACACGCACACACGCATACACACACTTAAATGACTCCTTTACTTTTCTTCAAATACATTTAGCTTATGCTACTTCATAATCAATACACGACGACATCATTATATAAATCGATGTGTAGGTAAGACTATTATTATTTCATTTTCTTTATTGATTGCTTTAATTCATTTTTTACAAAAGAAAATTGCATGCGCACATGCCCACGTTCTTTCATTTAAAAACAACAACGTAAATGCCCTAAAAGTATAAGCACAAGAACAGCAAGCACGCTCATCCAGATGCGCGTGCACAGAGACACACTCAGGTGCACGCATGCAGGCAGACATAAAAATAGCAAATATGCATGCACACATGCACGCGCATAATTAATTTGCACACACTTGCCAACACATACGCCACAGAAGAAAACAAAATCTACATATTTATAATCACACGAACATGCTTGCGCGCAAGCACACACACAGACACACACACACAGCACACACACACACACACACACACACACACACACACACACACACACACACACACACACACACACACATACAATACACACACACTCGCACACACACACACACACACACACACACACACACACACACACACACACACACACACACACACACACACACACACACACACACACACACACACACACACACACACACACACACACACACACACACATACGTGCACGTAAACACTGTCAATGTTTGACATTTTAAAACGGTTGCTGAAATTAGTACGCAGATCGAACAAAAACAAAACGACACACACACACACACACACAGCACGACACACACACACACACGCACACGCACACGCACACGCACACACACACACACACACACACACACACACACACACACAGAACTCGATTTCACTTCTTATTCCTTAAATTTCTGAAGGTAGAAGAAAAGTCGGAAGATCTATAAACTCAGAATTGGGCTTCACCAAAAATAGCAGGCCGCATCTAATCAATAAAGAAGAGCAAAATAAATGCGCACGTAGATTACATGTACGTGCATGCATTATTGTATCTAAACTAACAATCAATTAAAGCAAGAATACCGTGCAAGCCTCGCCTCTCCTACAGTTTTCATTCTTTACTTTGGTATGTTATCCTTCTACAAGACTATTCACTTATTAAGTCATGCAAAAGCTATTTTCCTTAGGTACTTCATAGTCACAGAGGCGTCTCTGTGAAATTCGGGTTGCTCCCCACCTGGAGAGCGCGTCACAACCAGAGGCGCGCCACCCAATTTTGTTTTCATGCGATTTTTAATAATAATAATAATAATAACTAACATTTATAGAGCGCCCTTTCTCTCTTGAGCTCACGGCGCTTCACAATTATTTAAATAAATACATAGATCATAAATAAGCTAAAGTTTTTGTGTGACTGATGAGGAAGGAAAGGTGTGTGTGGGGGTGGGGGGGGGGGGGGGTACATTTTTGACCAAATGACAACTTTTTCGTCGCCACTGGGCTTAACGTGTGCTAAGTGCATGGGCACACGGGACCTCGGTTTATCTTCTCATCCGAAAGACTCCATGTTCAGACCGTAAGGCCTAGTGCAAAGTGAGAGGGAAAATCCCCTGTAGCCAGGTTCGAACTCGGGTTTACTTGACACAAGGCGAACGCGTTACCTCTGTGCCACTCTACACCACATACTTACTTCGAAATGTACGATTTTAATGCCAGGGTTTCCTGAGTGATACGTTATGCCCATATTCTAGTCTTTATTAATCAAATGGCTTTGACCAACGATCAACACTGGCCTGTATGTAGTAATAATAATAATAATGAATATTTAGGGCGCTTAATCTTAACAAATGTTCTAAAGCGCTTACAATCATGATAAAAACAATACTAACAAAATGAAAAGCTAGACAACAGTCAAAACACTCACACGAGCTTGAGGTCAAACACACACTTCACACGCACGGGACACGCACACGCACACGGTCGACTTTTACTACTGCGCACTGACGCATACGCACGCACGCACTTTACTTTCTTTATTCATCACACACACACACCAACGATCAACACTGGCACACACACACACACACACACAACAGTAAGATGAGACCTATGTAGTAATTAACCAATGTTCTACAGTAGCGGAGAGCCATGGTACAGCTCCAGTCTTTTGTTAAAGACTATGATTCTCAAACTAGGGGACATTTGGCACCGTGGTCGACTTTTACTACTGCGGCTGAAGGGATTAGAAAGCCTTCTTCTTCTTCTTCTTCTTCTTCTTCTTTATTCTTCTCCTCCTCCTCTTCCTCTTCTTTTTCTTCTTCTTCTTCTTCCTCTTCTTCTTCTCTTCTTCTTCTTCTTCTTCTTCTTCTTCTTCTTCTTCTTCTTCTTCTTCTTCTTCTTCTTCTTCTCTTCTTCTTCTTCTTCTTCTTCTTCTTCTTCTTCTTCTTCTTCTTCTTCTTCTTCTTCTTCTTCTTCTTCTTCTTCTTCTTCTTCCTCTTCTTCTTCTTCTTCTGCGTTCCCAGGCCAAAAGGCCATAATGGGTAAAGTACGCATGTGTCCGTTTTCAGTTTTCACTGGCCTCCCCGCTGCGTACAGCCGACGCCTTCCGATTTGGGGGGAGTTCAAAGGAGAAAAGTATTTAAAGTAAAGAAGAAAGTGTTCACTCAATGAAAATTCAAGTGAGCGAATCCCACACTCTGCTGTTTCGTTCCACTATATTGGACACCGTTAGAAGGGCATATTCGCTCATCCGATTTTTGGGGGACAACATTTTAAGTTGTTTTTTTCTCAGAAAAAAATCTACATAAAACAGTATCCTTGCTGTTGTTGTTGCTGTTGTTGTTGTTGCTGTTGTTGAAAAAATTATCAGAAAAAAATCGACATAGAACAGTACATTTGTGTTGTTGTTGTTGTTGTTGTTGTTGTTGTTGTTGTTGTTGTTGTTGTTGTTGTTGTTGTTGTTGTTGTTGTGTTGTGTTGCTGCTGCTGCTGCTGCTTGAATGAATAACGAAAATACAAAAATCTCAAGTTTTTATTTTATTTTATTTCCATCAGTTTAGTTTTCTGTTCGCAAGACGAGAAAAAGACAAGCGGACAAACAGACAGACACATCGAGAGAAAGGGACATCACAAGATGGCAAGTCGCACGAACGTACTTCCAGAACGTTCTTTAAAACGAACAAACAACAGCTCTGACAAAAACATGTCGAACTCTGACACAGTTCAGTTGGGTGGTTTTTTCCTGAGACTATCCATAGGTTAAAATCCAGCGGGGGTGGGGGGGGGGGGGGTCTTTTTATTGTATTTTAAACTCAGCAACACCGGCTGCAATGGAATTCATTGTAAAAGGCATGTCGTTATGCTTCAATTATGTCGGTATAATGAATTTGATGGCTACCTTCTGAACTTAACAAAAAAATCGCGTAATGAATGGTAGGTATGCCCAACACTGTATGACTGTATGTTTACCAGCCGCGAAGGCAAAGCTGAGCGAAGCTGTTAATGTTTTCAGAGAATGATGTTCGTATCTATCTTACTATCTGACTAACTGGCTGTTACAATGTTAAACACGGTTATAGGGACGTTTTAAGCTCAGCAACACCGGAACGGAGGGACCCTATGCTTGAATTAAGTATCACATTTTGCCTGCGGATAGGTGCTAACAATATCCAGGCCAAGTGCGAAATTGATGGTCATAGGTCAAAAGTCAAGGTCACCAGCCTCCATCACTCATTCGCTGTTTTCAAGACACAGTCCAAGGAATATAAATCTTGAACGGAGGGACCTAGGAGGCTCAACGTTTGCATACGAATAGGTAGTTAGGATATCTAGGCCAGGTGCAAAAATGAAGGTCATTGGTCAAAGGTCAAGGTCACTGGAGCCGTTTGTGTTCAAGACACGGACCAAGGGAAACAACTCTTGCCTTGAAGCAGGTCACGACTCTGCAAATTGTTACTTGCCTTTACTTGACGAAGTGTGAGTAGTTCAGGTTGACCTGGTTTTCTCATTCACTAATTTTGTCAGTTGAAGGTTAATGTTAGGGTTGTGATCTCTCTCTCTCTCTCTCTCTCTCTCTCTCTCTCTCTCTCTCTCTCTCTCTCTCTATATTTGCTCTATATATATATGCTCTCTCTCTCTCTCTCTCTCTCTCTCTCTCTCTCTCTCTCTCTCTCTCTCTCTCTCTCTCTCTCTCTCGCACACGACCCTGACTTAGGCGTTACGTTAGAGACCATGGTGCGCTGGCCCGTTTTACATCCAACACCAAGATCTCATCTTGATAGATAGATAGATAGATAGATAATTTGCTTTGATAAAACTTTTTTGTGTCCAATGTCTGTATTTGTGAACCTCAGAAACAAACTCAGTTAGCTTTCCCATTCCCATTATTATTGTTAGCTTTAGCTTTACGATTTGCTATGCGTTCTGAAAAGAAGAAAATAAAAATAAAATAAACTGCTGTTTCGCTTTTTCTCCCAATGGGGGAGATGGACAGTGCCTATGCAAAGACAGCTGTTTCGTCTTGTGAAAGACTCTTCAGTCTGCATGTCGGCCTGCAAAGAGTGATGATGATGAACTTCCGTTTAACGTCCTCCGGTCTGGAACACACACATATGGGACATTTGTAGATACAAAGATGGTGGGAACAATACTGGAGGCAATGCCCGGAGGCAGTGCAACACCAGTAAAGTCCCGATTTTTTAACAATGCAATACAGATGTAAAGTAACAAAAGAGTGCTAAATGCAAAGCGTGATGAATGAAAATTCATTTAACGTCCTCCGGTCTGCAACAGACACATATGGGACATTTATAGAGATAAAGATGGTGGGAATGATCCTGGAGGCAATGCCCTGAAGGCAGTGCAACACCAGGAAAGTCCCGATTTTTTTAACAATAAAATATGCAAAGAGTGTCCAGTAAACATTCAAGCTGAGCAAGAAGACTTTCTACAAGAGAATGGCTGTCCTCTTTGCACCAGATAGTCGAAAGTCCACAATAAAAGCAAACCAGCACTAAGTTAAAAACAAATGGTAGCAATCTTATGTAAAATGACGAAACTAATAATGTTCTAAAATTATAATGTAACAAGATAATAGACATGACTAGGGAGGGCCAACTAACACGATGATATCCAATAGGCATTGAGTGAGTTCACAATGACCCCCACCTGTAGTGTAGGTGAAAGGGTGGGAGCAAACAAAAACCCGGCTTCAGTCAGCTTCGGAGTAATTACTCTTTGTATATTCAGGCTTTTTGATTCTACTCATCAAAAGTGAAATAACACGATGGAAGAACTGACTTCAATCACGCACCAAACCACCATGCAAACTACTGCTCACAACACTAACTCCTCTCTTCAAACGGACTGCGCAGAAATCAGGTTCAGTCAGATGCCCTACCTTCCCTGGAACAACAGCGACAACATCGTCAGCGCTGACGTGGAAACCTTTTCCAGGAAGACTCGTGACGTCATGACCGGGATCTTGTTTCTGATTGGTGGACCGGCCAACGTCATCAACATGGCGGTGTTTTTCAAACAAGGTCTTCACGATCGAGTCAACCTCTGCCTGTTTTCCTTGTCTCTGACTGATTTTCTCTACTTAACGGCTAGCGCGTTTCTTCACGGAGAAAACATGTATCTGATTTTCAATTCGGTCGAAGTAATTCCCCCGCCCAATGCGTTTTTGACCAACAACAATTTCGTGGTGTTTATGGGTCTCAGTTTCGTTTCTTTCGCCCTGTCAGCCATCATAGCTTGTGAGAGATGTTTCTGCGTCTTCAGTCCTCTGAAGTATCAGAATGTGATGCGCACACGAACGATGGCTGGCATAATCGTTGCTGTCTATGTGTCGGTGCTGAGTTTATTCTTCATCGTGGCTTACCGATACAGGGTTGGGTGTGTGCACGACCCTGACTTAGGCATTACGTTAGAGACCATGGTCGCTGGCCCCTTTTACATCCAACACCAAGATCTCATCAACTTTCTGGACAGCGTGTTTTTCGGAGCAGTTTTTCCCGGAGGGTCGATAATCGTAGTCTTCGCGGCTACCTTACTCACCGCCGTCAAGCTACGTCACATCGTGACGTGGAGGACCACTACAACGTCATCATCATCATCATCGTCGTCGTCGTCGCTTTCGTCACGGGAGGTGGGTTTGACCAAAACGTTGATCGGCAGTTCTGTGTTTTTCATCGTCTGTATTTCCCCTAGTTGCGTGTTCCGTGTGGTGAATTTGTTCTTCCCAGAAATGAGGGCAGGGGGTCGACAGCATAATTTCTACCTCGTGGCTCTGTGGGTGTTGGCTGTGTTCACCTACGTCAACTCCAGCTTCAATTACGTCATTTATTAC
>JAGGCT020003126.1:0-7500 GCA_017654935.2 Phymorhynchus buccinoides | reverse complement strand
CGCACACGCGCACGCGCACACACACACTGACACACAAACACACTTCCACATACTCACCACACACACACACACCACCACACACCACACACACACCCACACACACACACACAACACACACACACACACACACTACGCACGTTACGCACACACACACCCCACACACACACACACCACACAACACCACGCAAGCACGCACACACACACACCACATCACACATCATGCATTGCATAATTTTATTATCTAGCTTCAGGCCTTGTGGACCAATAACAATATCTGTCTTCCTCCTAGGTCTGATAGGCAGTTGGCTATAAGCGTGATGATTTGACGTGCAATTTCTTTCTTAAAGACCTACCACATCAGTTGAAAAAATCAAGGTTTTCACGTGTGTCCCTCTATAGGTGGCAAGAAATCTTTAAGTAATATTCCTAGCATGCGAGGGAATGTGCCACTGACGTGGGGGTCTGTAAAATGTTCTATGATGGTCAAGAACTCATTGGTCCTGTGGTTCTGTGCTCGCGGTTTGGTAAAGGAGTTGACACTGAGCTGACTTGGGTCAATAGGAAAACTAACGATTGCGCTTATTCAAGCGCACAAAGTAAACCGACACGCTTATATAACAGATGTAGCAGGTTACCACCGCTTACTTCGCCTCGCCGGTAGCTCTTACCCCGGTGAGGTGTTCAGAATGCAGTTGCCAGAATAAACACTTCGAAATATATCTCCCACTGAATTCCTGGTGATACTGATCATGACGCACAAGGTAATAGGGATCTCCAACCACGGTTTTCAAACTTACGTTGTTTGTATTACATGCGCACAAAGACAGCACAGACAACAGACACAGACAGACATACAAGACAGAATACCGACAGACACACACAAACACACACCCCAAACACACACACACACACCACACACAACCAAACACACAAACCACACACACACACACACACACCAACAAACAACACAACAAACAACAACAACACAACAAACAACAACATCACGGTATTTATACGGCGTGAATCTTGATATAAATCAAATCAAAGCGCACACACATACGTTAGCATTCATAACGCATTCAAACAAAAATACAATACAAAGCGAGCACACACGTTGGACATCAATGGTATACAGCAGAAACAAACCTAAACGGGCAAGAGAGAGAAAAGAGAAAGAGAATGGCACAGCCTCAATCACGCAGGACGCCAACAGGTGGGTTTTGCAGGTTGGATTTGAAGCCGCTGAGAGGCCAACTGTCGGTCGATGACGGAGGGAAAGAGGAAGTTGTTCCAAGATGTCGGTCCTGAGACAGCAAAAGAGCGCCGACCAACAGTTGAAAGCTTATGCCTAGGGATCTGGAGAGAAAGAGGGTCAGAAACTGAACGTAAAGTGCGAGCTGGCGTATAGATGGAAATATTGTCGCAGAGGTAAGATGGAGCAGCTTTATGGATAGATTTATAGCAAAGTGTGTTTAATTTATACTCAATTCTGTCTGTGACAGGAAGCCAGTGCAAAGAAACGCAGAAGAGGGCTAACGTGATCGAACTTTTTCTTCCTAAGGACAAGACGAGCAGCTGTGTTTTGAATACGCTGGAGACAAGATAGAGAAGAGGACTGATAGGCCAGAAAGGAGAGCATTACAGTAGTCAAGACGAGATAGGATGAGGGAAGTAACAAGTTTTGATGTGGCTTCATCTGAGAGATATTTACGAATATAGCCAATGCGACGAATTTGATAGTAGCATGACTGACAGGTCTGAGTCAGGAAACTCTGCATGGAAAGAGTATTGTCCAAAGTGACACCTAATTTTTTGACAGAGTCTGAGAGGGGAATGATATTGTTACCCAGTTGGATTGACTCTATGGAAACAGAGGCTAGTTTGTTTTTTGTCCCTACAAGCATTGCTTCGTTTTTTTCACCATTTAATTGAAGTTTATTTTGAACCATCCAATTTTGAATATCAATATAGCAGTTGTTACTTTCTGAAAGAATGGAATCTAGATCTTCAGGGGTTGTACTATTTTGGAGTTGTGAGTCATCTGCATAGAAGTGATGTTTCATGTTGTGCTGGTCGATGATATTGGCAAGAGGTGACGTATACAAATTAAACAAGACAGGACCAAGCACAGACCCATGGGGCACTCCACAAGAAAGCCTAACCTGTTCAGACTGACGACCATTGACCAGAACTGATTGAAAACGAACAGAGAGGTAAGAGGAGAACCAAGAAATAGCGGGGCCATTAATCCCCAAAGTATGTTCAAGACGAGAGTGGTCTATGGAGTGGTCAAATGCAGCTGAGAGATCAAGAAGCGTCAAAAGAGAGATCTGACCAGCACCAGAGGCAAGTAGGAGGTCATTGACGATTTAAACAATGGCTGTTTCTGTACTGTGGTTAGTTCTTTCTATAGGCAGACTGATAAGGATGATACAGGTTGTTTGAGGATGGATGATCGTTAAGCTGTTTCAGAACAGTATCACTTCCGGGACAATGGCGACGATGAGAAACAACTGATACAAGCTCGGTAAAAGAAATTCAAAAACAGAATGTCAAATGAAGATATAGCGATAATATCTTGCAACAACTCGAAAGCAAAACGACAAGGAAGGAAAATTTACGCAGTAAGTTGCGGTAGAGTAACTGGGATTTTCGAAAACTGGAATCAGGCATCGCAATCAGTAAACGGCTACCCAAAGGCTAGCCATAAAGGCTACGCCACAATGGCTGAGGCAAAAGGAGGCCATGAAACGAGCTGGTTTCCCTGACCCAGTGGTTTACGGAGAAGGGGATGACATTCCGCTAACGAATGAACCAGAAAAAGAGGTCAGTGGGACAGTTGAAAGCAACAGCATGTCAAAAACAGAAAATGGAACAAACTGTGATGCAAGAGATTTAGATTATGACGCAAGTGTCAATGACGCAAAGGCATCAACTCAAAAAATGACGTACAGTGCTTCTGCAAAGAAAAGAACACTGAGAAATCACTGAAATGTGCAGACTGCAATCAGAAGATCCATTACTCCTGCACTAAGCTACCCACATATCAAGTTTGCATCTTCGCCAAGACACAAAGAAAATACACATGTGAACTTTGTGCACAGTCACTACACGATGATCAAATAGAAGAAGAGATAATAGCTGCAGGACGAAAAGACAAACCCCAACAAGAAGATGCAACAAGCAAAAACACAAATGACAGCACTTTGTGTGCACTGCTTGAAGTGCACAACCAAAAAACAGAAAACATCCTACAAAACCTTGAGAAAGCAGTCATAAATCTCACAGAACAGTTACAAAAATCGGATGAAATAAGGGGAGATGGATTTGCGCAACTGATAAAACACAGTATACAAAACAAACTTGAGCATCAAATTGGTAACAGCAAGGATGCACCTACCCAAGATAGAGCCAATCAGACAACAGATGGCCATGAACAAACACCAGCCAAAGAGCACAATTACAAATTTGGTACCACAACACCCACCAATTCAACGCACCAAATTCTCCTTTCCGTCAACTACGGCTTTGCTCAGTGGCAAATACCCACTTCTCTTGCGGACGGAAGCCGTACTGTCATAGTGCCCTGGTACCCATCCGGAACACATCACCAACACGCGAGCACCATGCCGCCCAACCCTACGGCTCTACACCCCCCCACTACCACCACATGGCAGCGTCGACAATTGTTCCTCAATCCACAATCGAGTCTCGCCCAGATGTCACACGACTTCCACCATAGCCCCTGCCTCCCGCTTACGCCACACCCCCTGCCCCTCCCCTGCCGGCCGCACCAACACGCTTCGACCCACCTCTGTCCCCAGCCTTCCGTGTCACGATCAACTGACGGCCTCAAGTTCTCAAGGCACATACGAACCCGAAAACGCACTGGGAGCACGTCATCTGAGTGTAAACCAAGACACACACTGCCGAGCAAATAACCCCCCAACCTATTGACACAGCGGTCGTCCAGCGACTCACAACGTTCCAGGCTGGTCACGGACCACTGACTGTGTACTGTTACCCATTTCTCCTACCATGAACATCTGAGGAGCAATAAATCAATACTAAAAAAGTAATAAAAGATCAACTCAGCACCAACAAGGCCAAGCCAGAAGATGCATCGTAAATGCGTTACAAATAGCACCAAAAAGCAGTGCCCCTAAATCACAATTTGACCATCGCAGCACACGTCAGCGCCCAGCCTGCTGGTAATAGAATATAGTTAGAGGGCAAAAAAGAGGTTGTACAGTGCTCATAGGTATTTGCAAACACTGCACAAATCACAAATATGGGACGTCGACGCGGCACACACCACTTCAGCATTGACCAACTTGACGTCCAACCACAGAAATACACATCTCATGCATGATGATGATTCCACCGAATGATCAGAAGGGTCTTGGCATACTGTCTGGCAGGACCGCAGTAGCGACGACGGGTTGTTCCATAGCATTCACTTATGGCAAAACTGACGTGGACAAACTTCATTCACGTCAATGACAAACATGAAGAACACACAGAAACAAAACATCATCCATGATGAATGATTCACCACCCTGAACGATGAGATGAGGATCTTGTGAACTTCAGCAGGAAACATTAGGACGACGGGTTCTAGCATCCTCATGGCAAAGCGCAAAAGTCGATCAAAACGAAAACACACTCAACACGAACAAACCACGCGCAATCGCACCATCAGTCAGATTCGGTCCCAAGATAAAATCACCCAATGTTCAGAGAGACTTCGATGGAAAAGACCTCAACTGACAGTTCAGACACGACGAAAAAGGAAGTATAGTCACACAAGACTACACCTATCAACACAGAAAGGATCGAGAATATCACACAACAGAACGGCCTAGTGTATTGTTACACGGAAGACAGACCCAGGCACTAAATCATACTGCCACACGCAGAAACAAAACAACAAACCAGTAACAAACAGAAGCCAAACCTTCGAACAAGTCGGCACGCAGCTTATAGAAAATTCGTCACATAAAATAGTGCAAGTCACCGTCAACACAATGATCAGCATGTTAAATTACCGCCTACAACCCTCAATCAACTTCCATAACGACACTACAGAGCGCAATAGACAGCCACAACAGAAACAGATGATTGGTTCACAGTTAATGACCACAGACCACCTACTCAGCTGTCAGCAGTCACGGCAGCAGGCATTCGACAACCGCCTACCATAACCATCTCACAACTATTCCATGGTACGACTAAACTACTAGTAGATGAAGCACAAACAGAAACAGCAGATGATCACAGATAATTACCAACACTTCGCACGCCAGTAGGCAAGCATGAGAACGGCTACATAGCTTCAAAACTTCCATGATGACAACAGAGGAAGAAGCCACGACAGAAAGAGAGTTGGCCAACACTATTACAGTAGTAGACAGTATGAAGATGGTTCCAATCCTCAAGACTGCAGTGACGACAACAGGGGAAGGAGTGACGACAGAAATAGAAAAGCTTATGGAAATGGTCCACAACATAGGTGCTACGGACAACATGAGAAACGCTACAATCTTCAAAACTACCATGATGACAACAGAAGAAGCCATGACAAAAACGGGAACGATGTCAGAAACGGTCAACACTATGGCAGCTATGGACACAATCAAAAACGCTTCAATCCTCAGTACTACCATGACGACCGGCAAGAACCAGAGGACTACAGAAGCAGAAGACGCGACAACGACGGAAACAGTCATAGATATGACTTACCCTTCCACAGTCATGGACAACAGGAGAAAGGCCTTCACCCACAAAACTACCTTGACGACTGGCAGCACTCAAGGGTTCACAGAGGGGGCAGCCGTGACAGACATTATGAAAGTGTGCATGATTACAGGCACTGTGATTAATTTCCACTGTATAACAATATAATGCTTTCAATCACTACCAAACACACACCTTATTTGACGTACAATGAAACTTGACAATTTAAAGATACTTTCATGGAAAGTAAAGGGATTTAAAGAAACCATTGATGGACAAAAGATAAATAAATTAGAAGAAGATGATGTGATTAGATTTATATCAGAATATGATATAGTCTTTCTGCAAGAGACACACCTTGACAATGAAACTGCATGCAAAGTACACTTTGCAGACTTCGCCCCAGGAATACATTATTGTCGTCCCAAGCGTGCAAAGGCTCAAAAGTCTTCAGGGGGTATATCGATTTTTATCAAACAAAACTTAAGAAAGTTTGTTAAGATTCTACCCCCAAATAACAGCGATATAGCTTGGTTGAGAATGCAAAAAGAGGGACATTCCACATACATAGGATGTGTGTATATACCCCCAGAACATTCCTCTTTTGGTAAAGATTTTACGAGCAGTATATGGGACAAAGTCGAAGCTGATCTAATTAATCTATCCAGCAATGAACAAGTAATTTTGTGCGGAGACTTTAATGCAAGGTCAGGCACGATTCCTGATTACATCCAAATGGACAAGGAAAATAATACATATCCACTACCTGAGCATTACTCGTTTAATACAGTAAATGACAGATGTTCTATGGACAGTTGTGTCCAAAAACTTGGTTTGGAAAATCGATCTATATGTATGACTGTCACAGAGTATTATCAATGGGCAGAACACTGGCGACTTACAAGGTTCGATTATTACTTGTACACACCAAAAGGATGTAGCGTTGTTGATTACTTATTATGCTCTCAAAAACTAGTGAATGATGTACGCAATATGAAAGTTCACGATTTAAACAGCATTCAGATCATTGTCCAATATCATTAAAGATAAACTCAGTACCTCACTAAAGAAAATTACTATTAAAAACAGAAGCAAAACACATAGAGAAACCAAACATAATGAACATGAAAAAAAACATGTACGAAATATTACTTTCTTTTGGAGAAAACTCTGAGGGCAAAACTTCAAAAGCGCCCCTGAAAAAGATTAATACATTCTATAAAGCAGATGCTAAGAACCTTACTTCTCCAGCTAAAAACAATAAATAATGTAGTAGAAGACTTTACACAAAAACGTACAGGATGTATGTAAAGGAACGAACTTAAGAATAAAAAAGAAACGGGAAGAAAAGGAAAAGGAACAAATAAAAAAGGGTTTGAACAAAGAATGCGAAAAAAAACGTTAAAAAGAAACCAAATTCATTAAAGGCATTAAATAGAAGTCCATTTAGCCGAAAACTACATCAAAAATATTGTATTGCAAGGAAAATATATAACCAAAATAATTAAGAAAAAGAAATAAAAAGCATATTAAAGCAAAACTATTAGATATTTTAAAACAGAAACTTGACTGATAAACCCAAAGCACTTTGGAAAAATTACAGAACTACAGACCATGGACAACAAGAACAAAAAACAATCTATTCCAGTTAAAAATAGTGAATGCTCATCTGGGAGAACTTATGGGAAAAACAAGTCGAAAGGCGAACAAAGAATCTGTAGATAATTGATGATAAACCAAGAAAACTGTAAAAAACGATATAGA
>JAGGCT020003125.1:0-15000 GCA_017654935.2 Phymorhynchus buccinoides | reverse complement strand
GCGTGTAACCATTCAGAAGTTTTACTAATGTAGAACGTTACCAATTAAACCTAAACCCACATTTCCTGACCAGTGAAACAAAAACAGATTTTGATTGCAATTCGACCCACCTGTTGGACTCCGTCCACGAGCACAGCCACAGTAGCCAGGGCCCTGCTGACCACCAGGTCTTCAAGAACGCGTTCCTCGCACCCTTGCCTCCCGTACCGGTATCCAACATCCCGAAGACGCAACACCAGGTCCTTGGCAAACTCCAGACCAAAGTCATTTCTGCCAATGGCGGCCTCCGCCTTGGCAAAGAACACTTCCGCTTGCTGTACAAAGTCCTGCAGAATATCTACGTTGGTACCATCTTCCGATGATTCCGATTCTCTGATATGCCTGGACAAATTGTTCCCGAGTTCAGGTGGGCCTTCTGAAGAGTCTTCGTCGCTGTATTTGAAGCGTTCGTCGTCCGGTTCGCTTGTCGTCTGGTACTCATCAGAGAGATCAGGTGTGGGTTCTCTTTCCTGGGCCATGTCTTCTTTAGAACCACTGTGGATAAATAGACGTGAAGTTACTGATCAACCTCAATCGATTAAATTTAATCAAAGTAATGGTGTGGTTATTAGGATTCTACCCTTTAGGTAGAATACTATTGCATTTGTAAGAGGTTTTTTTTCTTTTTCTTCCCCTTTTGTTTTGGTCCGATATTTGGCTGACATTTTCAGGAAAGTTGCGGGGCACTAAGGGATTGCTCTATTTGCAATATTACGCGATTTTGCCGATTTTTCGGCAACATTTTGCGAAACAAACTGCAAAATCGGCAAAATTTCAATCTTGAATATATCAAGAACGACTGAATGGAATGCCTTCATTTTTTCAGAATATAATAGTACAAAATAAATGTCCAACACTTCCGGTATAAAAGCGAACCGGAAGTGCTCCAGTTAGGGTTGGGGCAGCTTTCATTTGGTTCATGGAATAGCCAAAACCGGAAGTGACGTCACAAAACTAACTTTTCGATGTTGTAGCTCTTATTCTGGCCCAGTGCAGAAAGAAGTTTGGTGATGATATGTTAAATAGTTTGGCCTTGGAAGTTATTCAAATCTAAGTAAATTCGGTTGTGTCACTTTCACTCTTATGGAATTGTTTTTTTCATCCGATTTCGCTGAAATTTGCGGGTAGGTTTCAAAGAAGTCTGGAAACCGGGTTTTAACTGGAATAACAGATCAAGATTAGCAGAGAGGGTGGGAGGGGGAGGGGAGGGAAGGTAAAAAGGTGTGTGAGTGTCCGAGCGTGTGTGGGCGGAGCGAGAAAGAAAGAGCGGGAATCTGGGAGAGAGGGCCCTGACCAGTGGTGGCATAGCGAAACAGTTTTTGCGTTGGCAGCAGCAGCAGCAGCGCTTGCATTAAAAAGAGAAAAATAATTGAAGGACGCTATTCTTATGCTAAATTTTTAATATTAAATCGATGGGCCAATTTTGTTAACCAAAAAATGGCAACATTTCAATCACGAATAAATCGAAAACGACTGCACAGAATACATTTATATTTTCAGTATTTATTCAGGAGTAACGTTGCAACATTGTCGAACATTACAAACCCGAACCGGAAGTACCAACCAGAAGTGAGGATGGAAATGTCAAATTTTGCTAAATTTTTACTTTTTAAAGTTTTAATCTTAGTAAATTAAATAACTCCAAAACGATTGCACGAAATGTATTTTTTTAATTATTATTATTGAAGAGTAATGATGCAACGTTTCCAGTTCAAATCAGAGTCTGAAGTATACCAGCCAGGAAGTGGGGAGGGAAAGGCTGGTGGAGGGGAGAATCATGTCATGCTTGCTCGGAAAGGCAACCATAAGCCCTCTAGTTTCTTTTCTTTTTGCTTGTTTGTTTTCTTGAAACATTGGCTCTGCTGTGGAAACAAAGCATTGTCTTCCACCTGCGAGCCTCTTCGTTTGAAGTGATCTTTTATGGCAGACAACACTCGAAGCCTTTGTGACTAAGGCAATTAAAATCATTTAAACCCAAGATAACACACATACACAAATGCATGCACGTGCGCATGGGGAGGTCCCTATTCACCTATTCCATTTTCACCTATTCCTATCTCACCTATTCCTATCTCACCTATTCCTGTCTCACCTGCAGTATCCGAGAGGGTCTGTTTCACCTACGGTATCAATAACGTGCTCGTTTCTCTCTCTCTCTCTCTCTCTCTCTCTCTCTCTCTCTCTCTCTCTCTCTCTCTCTCTCTCTCTCTCTCTCTCTCTCTCTCTCTCTCTCTCTCTCTCTCTCTCTCTCTCTCTCTCTCTCTCTCTCTCTCTCTCTCTCTCTCTCTCTCTCTGTGATTAAATCATGCTAAAAAGCAAGCTCTCCACGCTTCACAAAACTTTGATGACACAATGAAAATTTAACAAGAGAAAAGGGAAACGAAACAGCCTAGTTGGTTTTTTTACTGCCAGTTCTTACAGTGTGTGCATGTCTGTATCTTATGCGTGCACGCGTGCGTGTATCAACGCTTGTGTGGTCAATGAACACACACACACACACACACACACACACACACACACACGTGCGCGCGCGAAGGAACCGAAGGAATTTGAGGACAAGAGTTGACTTTGGGGAAGGTCACAAATGTGCTGCAGCACTAGAGCCATAGTACAACTCTCATTTACTATTGGCCACTTCTACAGGTTTATGCAACCAGTGATAAAAGCCATTAGAGTTAACTGTCATTGACAACAACAACAAAAACAATTGGCCACTTCTACAGGTTTATACCACCAGTGATAAAAGCCCTTAGAGTTAAGGCTTGACAACAACCTGAAACAAAAACCACTGTGCCCCTTAGACTTTAGGCTAGACCAGCCTGAGTATACTTTAGAAGGCGTCAGTTATAGGGCTAAATCGGGGGGGGGGGGGGGGGGTATCCAGAATACTGATTTAAAATTAGAACGCATTTTTTTAGAAACTTCACTTTCACATTTACACAAAGAAAAACAATAATCACAGAACGAGGGGGAAAACCCCTAGGTACGACGATCGAGACTCCAACCACCGTAGCCTAGTCTGTCAGGCCTAATCGACGATCGAGAAGTCAGCTAATCGTGGTAGATATGCCAACCATGTTTCAAACGGTTTTGTCCCTGTAGTGGTTCACAAGATATTACGCAGACCGGCAAAACAGCCAAAGTCGCAAAGAAACAGACACGGACGATCGCATAGGCCTCCCACTCCGCTGATGCTGGCGGAGGACTAATGAAAGGATTCGCGTAAAAGTGTGTCACAAGAAAAGGGCCTCACGCGTCGGAAGCTTGCCACAGTACTGTGATCGTGCTGCGCATTTTTTTGAAAAACCAGTCCCAACGATGATCGGTCCCATGGAAACAGAAACCAGTGAAACTTTAAACATTAAGGTCTCTGGTAAAACCATGTACCAGTCCTAGCAAAAAACCCACAACCAGTCCATGGTACTGGCAGGTCAATTTGTTTTCAATATTCTGATTTTGAAGTCAGTATTTTACCAGTTAACGCCATCGCCATCGCCATCGCAAGCTTACAGTTACGCAACCAACTTACAAAAGCCCCATGTCTGTACAAGTAGAGGGTTAGGCCTAGTATATTCGACTGCACTTTCGATCCAGAACACCTTCAACTCCACAAAAACAACCAGATTAGATACTGTGTGTCTAGTACAGTCATCGGCTATACCACCACCAACAGTCAGAGGACACGAAATGATTGCGTAGTCGCCTTGGACTAAGCGATAAAAATAGCTCTGGTTCTGGTTAATGACAAAAGCGAAACTTATAGACCGTAACAGACCTGTTTACTCTACTCTTTTGGAGTAGTATTCCAACTCAATTTGGACCTCTACTACTCTTCAAAATTGAAAATAATGCTCTAACTACTCATTTTCAGTGAACATTGTGTAATGAATAAAACTACACATTTTGCACCAAAACTACTCATTCCAGCTATAACCAGACTACTCGAAATCAAGACATGTGTAGGGGGTACACGGGTCTGCCGTAACCATTGTCTTCTTGCTGTAGTGGTGTGCGTGTTATTATCCACACACGTTTAGTACAGAGAGTATACAATATAGCCTGCCTACCATTTGCTACCTAAATTATTAAGTAGCGTTGGTTGTGACGCATATATATTTGAAGTCCGAGTTCGTATTATGCTGTGAGCATGTATATTGTGTACGTAACTAATAGTGCCTGCCACTATCCTTCAACTGGCGACGAGGAAAAAGAACTGTTCCTGAACATAATTTGTGGAGAGAAAAAAATTTACGGAGTGTTTTTCTTTGTTCTCCTAGCCTATTTTCAACTTTGCGATGTCGGACATTCCGTGCGTGCAGAGCCTATCCCAGCCAGTCTGCCGTGCGGAGGCAGAAATGGCAGAGAAGTTTTGAACTCTTAGTACTTTGCAAGGGGCAGGATAGAGGAGGCCCCCAAACGAGCTGTGTTGCCAGGGTTCACTGTGCATAAAAAACCCAAGATGGCACAGCCATATCAACGTAGTCCCAGTTACCAGCAACACTCACACACATACATGGGTGCAACTTTTACAAGGATTTCCTGTTTTTGAATTTGACCAGAAAAGGAAGTTCTGTTTGTTTTAATTTGTCAATTAAGATCTGTATTTTACTAACACTTTGAAATAAACATTTGTATAAATTGTGGAAAAGGCAAACTAAAGTACCTTCATATCAATTTTTGCTTCAGCTACAGGGGGATATTGCCCCTGGACCCCGGCCTTTCAGGTTTTTTTATTTTGTGTAGTTGCACCTATGCAAACACACACACACACACATGCGCGCGCGCACGCTCAGTCTGATGAAAGTAGGTGCACACACGTTCATGGGTGGGGTGCACACCCTTAACATGGACACGTGTCTGCCACACGGCGACATTTAAACCCCACGTGGCATACTTTGTGCTGCAATATCTTCTACTCTTAGTATTACACCCCCATGCAACATTTGAAGTGATTCCATGCAGTATTAGTTTCACGAGATATAAGAGGGTGAAGAAATACGGAAACATGTCTGCCACTCGGCGACATTTTATTCCTGGGGCATACTTTATGTACCAGTGTATTCTACTCTAGGTATTACACCCTCGCACAAAATTTGATGGGATTCCATCTTCTAGTTCACGACATGAAATATACAGCGCAAAGAAAGAAATGTCGGGTTTTAAGGTCAACTGCAAGGTCAAGGTCAGCACACCAATAATCTATGCTCATGTGTCTTCTATTGTAGGTGATACACCACCACACAAAATCTGAAGCACTTCTGTCAAGAAAATTGTGGAAAATATGACTAAAACACCAATTGTTAGACCCCAACCACTTTGAAGGTCTACAAATGTCATTGGCCTTGGTCGGTACCCCATCATCAGAACTGTCACAAGCAAATGCACCTACATGCCAAACTTGAAGACTGAAAGTCCAACGGTGTAGAAGATATGGCTCCTTAAAGACACACTGACCCATCACGATTAAGTCCCTTGTTTTTTTTTCTGGGTAGCTGTGACCCACATACAAATGCCACAGCTTCAAATTGAGGCTGCTCTTTAAAATAATGCTCCGTTTTCAATTGGGGCATTCAAACCTGGCCAAAAGAAGATTTCTTACCAGCTATAAGATGGAAAACACGTGAAACCCGTGATTTTGACACGTGATCTGGTGGGTCTTTTAAGATTTTTGGTTTTCAAGGTCATACGTCAATGTCAAGGTCATGCACATGCAGCATCTAGGCACCCTAAGGAACAATTCTGCCAAGTTTCATTAAGATTGGTTCAGTGGTTTAGGCGCTATGACGTGGAACACAAGTCGAACACACACACACACACACACACACACACACACACACACACACGGGCAGCAGAAAACGCACCCTCTTCCCCATCGTAATGTAGTCCCGTTCTGGGACTACAAAAAGGGTGGCGCGCCTCTGGCTACGTAGGAATACCGTCCATAAGGGTCTCTGACCAATTGGGCGCTAATCTCATCACCATTCTGGCTGCGACGAATTTCAGTTTTCTGTCTAATTTTGAGCACAGAGAGAGAGCGATGCGAGGGGGGGGGGGGGGAGAGAGAGAGAGAGAGAGAGAGAGAGAGAGAGAGAGAGAGAGAGAGAGAGAGAGAGAGAGAGAGAGAGAGAGAGAGAGAGAGAGAGAACTTGAAAAACTTTATTACGCAAGGATTGAGATTTTAGGCCAAGCCTATTCTTGCAATCTGTCCTTGGGACGTAAACAAGACTAATAATGAGGCAAGAGTGAACGCCCGGAACGAACGAATCTTTTTTTAAATTGTATTGATGGTTAAGAATAAGCATAGCTTCTTTACATCTTGCCATCAAAAATTAAAGAGAAAATGCGAAAACAATTCATGAATAAACAACATTAGCTAGCAAACCATAATGTAGACCGAAAACGCAGGAAAACAAAGTACATGAAAATACCAAGCAAACAGAACACGCACGCGCTCACGCACGCGCACGCACACGCACGCGCTCACGCACGCGCACGCACACGCACGCACGCACGCACGCGCACGCACACGCACGCACGCACACACACACACGCACACACACACACACACACACACACACACACACACACACACACACACACACACACACACACACATTAACAAAAGTCGACGTTAACATCAAGATAAATAAGCATACATATCAAGTCACATCATAATAACGAAAAATCAATAACACATGAAGACATGTGACATGAGAAAATCGAGATGGCGCTTGGATATGGTAGGGACAAATTATGAAATACGAGGACTAGAATAAGTATTTATGACTTTGAATTAGCGAACTCTGTCATCAACAGCTTTAATATGGTAGCTTTGTTTGCTCAGACTACTTTTTTTGTTATTGTTGAAGTAGCAAGAATTGTGTTCCACAAAGCACAGAGAGAGAGAGAGAGAGTTTATCTCGGGGTAGAACACTTACCTTTGTTTTCTGGAACGTTGAAGCTGGAATGATCCAGAAAATGGAAATCAAAAGCCTTGATCCCTGTGGACTGACTGTGTCAGGGGTATCACCAAGACAACTGCAAGTTAGGTCCAACAGGTTTGTAGTGCGTCGTAGTTTTAAAACTGCTCAGACTACCTTTTTTTTTATTGTTGAAGTAGCAAGAATTGTGTTCCAAGTAGCAAGAATTGTGTTCCACAGAGAGAGAGAGAGAGAGAGAGAGAGAGAGAGAGAGAGAGAGAGAGAGAGAGAGAGAGAGAGAGTTTATCTCGGGGTAGAAAACTTACCTTTGTTTTCTGGAACGTTGAAGCTGGAATGATCAGAAAATGGAAATCAAAAGCCTTGGTTCCTGTGGACTGACTGTGTCAGGGGTATCACCAAGACAACTGCAATTTAGGTCCAACAGGTTTTTCAGTAATATAGTTGTAGTGCGTCACAGTGCAGATTACATTTTGCAAGCTACGTTGTCACTGTGGCTGGGAAAACTAACTAAGCGCTACTGTTGGACGGCATACATCAGAGCAGCAAGTACTAAATTAGAAGAAATAAAATAAAATAAACAACAACAAAAATAGTAGACGCAAAAAAACACCACGCACGTGCACTCAAGTTCTCAACTGTTGAACGGTTTACAGTAGGTGTGTTTGGTAGCAGTAGTATTAACATCAGTATTACTTCCTTGTTTCTCGTCCACCGAACTAGTTTGTTGTGTGTGGCATACAAGCTGCTATACGTATATATGTCACAGTAGAAATCGGAATCCAGTACGATTCGGAATCCTACTAGTACAAATCGGAATTCCGATTTCTACTAGTACAAATCGGAATTCTAAATTCTACTGGCTTTTTTCTAGTACAAATCGGAATTCTGATTTCTACTAGTACAAATCGGAATTCCGATTTCTACTAACAGCCAGTAGAAATCGGAATCCAGTACGATTCGGAATCCTACTAGTACAAATCAGAATTCCGATATCTACTGGCTTTTTTCTAGTACAAATCGGAATTCCGATTTCTAGTAACAGCTAGTAGAAAATGGAATTCAGTACAAATTAGAATCTACATATTTTAGCAATTGTAAATGAAGAGAAAAAAAAGAAGACAGGGCATAATATTTGTTACTGCCGTCATAGATGTTGGATTAACTTTTAATGAGAAGCTCCGTTTGTCGATTTTGTGAGCAATGTTTTAATCTATTTTTTAAGTTGGACAAACCATAAGTGTGATCTAGATTTATTTACCTTGGTTATTCTGTGAGAATGTCTTGACAGTCTGGTTTGTTTTGGTGTGAAACATCGCATGGTCACTATTTTTGTCTCAAAGACGTCACAGTGTGGAGCATTACCTCCCTTTGTCGCAATGCGGTTGTATCATACCGCTGGTCAATAAGTCCATGATGTTTTTTAAATAAGTAAAGAATTTCCTTTTTTTTGTACATAAATATCTTTCACCTTTGGGTTTCGAGAGCCACCTGAATCATATGATATGAGGTGGATTTGAGTAAGTGAAATTATATTTAGTAGCATTCAGGGGCGCATTGATACAGTGATTTTTGGGTCTCGATTCGGACATGTTTGAGCTCTGAAAAAGGGGTGTATCGAGGCAGTTGTCTTGAGCCACTCACACTGAAAACATGCAACATTGCAAGGTCTTGTCTGTACTCTCAAATTCCAAAACCCTAACCCCAAGTTGCAAACGAGGTGAGCCTTTGAAGTTATATTTTTGAATGTCTAAAGCGTCAGTCTTTCTCTTATAACGGTACATGTACAAGAAAATCTGTGCCATGAAAACGAAGAGTTACATTTTGGGGTGAAAAGTGCTTACCCATGGAGTTCTGTTAATGAACTCTATTTTATATTTTTTGACTTAGGCTCATGTTCTCTGAAGGTCTTGAGTATCTGGTCTTTTTGGGTCTGGGTCATGGCATGAGCCCTCGACAACTAATTGGCTTTCAGTTTTGGCAAGCCGGTAGTCCTAGTCATGTATAAATGTTCTTGTGTGAACTTAATCGATGTGTGTAAAGATGGACATTTAACTAATTTTAAATGGATATATTTTAAACCTAAGAAGTAATGCCTAAATGATGTAGTCCAAATGAGCAAGACATGAGAACGAATGATTGGTTTAAAGTGTAAAATATGTGATATTAAGGCTTTGGAAAGAATGTTGTTTTAGACGGTGAATTTAATCGTTTGAAATTTGTCTTAGGGAAAATGTTTTGGATACTGGAGACTTAAGGATGGTGTTTTCTCTTGTTTTTGTCTCCAGTTTTTACGGCATGTCTTCGTGATGGAGTCAAAGATTGATGAATAAAGCATTTGAATTTCTACGAGGACTGTCAGTGTCAACGTTTGCTAGATTGTGGGGCGGAAATTCGAGAGCGCAGCAATAGTAAAAACTCGTGGTTGCCGTAGAAGGACCCAACGTCAACGAAGAATCTGAACTTGCCTTCCTTGGTAGCAAAGACACGGCTCTAAGCGAAATTGTATCTCTGGAGGGACCCAACGTCAAGAATACTGGGACTAGCCTTCCTGAGAAGAAAATGTCTCTTTTGTAGTAAACTTTCGTGTCTGTGAAGGAACCCTATGTTGGGAAGTTCTTTAAGTTAGCCATTCTCCTGCTAAAGAACATTTGGGACTCTCCTTCAGACACTCAAAGAAAGTGTATGTTAAGCAACTACCTGCTCCTCATCACGCTGCTCAGCTCAACCAGCAGAGGGCTTGGTCTTTGACATCGCGCTGCCTAGTGTGACCTTCGCCTCAACCAGCAAACGGCCTGCTCTTTGACTTTGTGCTGCTCGGCGCAGTCTTCATCTCAACCAGCAGACAGCTTGATCTCCAGCATCGCGCTGCCCAGCGCGACCTTCGCCTCGACCAGCAAAGGCCTGGTCTTCGACATCATGCTGCCCGGCGCGGCCTTCGCCTCAACCAGCAGACGGCTTGATCTCCAGCACCACGCTGCCCAGTGGGACCTTTGCTTCAACCAGCAAAGGCCTGGTCTTCGACATCACGCTGCCCGGCGCGACCTTCGCCTCAGCCAGACGGCTTGGTCTTCGACATCACGTTACCCAGTCGACCATCCTTGCAGTGACGTTGACCTTCATCTCCGTTGGAATTGGAATTCCTGGAGTGCTAATATCCTGCTGCTGTAAGGGGTGAGAAATAACTTTTAGATCCCTGCTGCTTGCACTATAATAAGGTTAGTTGTTAATTTTAAGAATTCCTATTTGGAGAGGAACAATTTATTGTTTACTAAGATTAATTTTTAGGACTGTTTTTTAAAGGACTTTCTTTTCAGCCTAATTTTTTGTTGATTGTGCATTTGTAAGATTGATTTGTTCAGTATGGAAGGGCCTAGTATTGAATGTTTAGAAGAAGAAGCCTCTGGCCTCAAACAGTCTGGGCACCAGATAAGGCTTACAGAGAAAGGAAAAGAGTATCAAATAGACATTTTGTCAGAGACCTTTCATGCCGAGCAATCGGAGCTGCTGGATTTGCTGGCAGACACAGAAAAGAAGCTTAGACAGGAAAAAGTAGATGGCAATGCGATAGTTTCGAGGAGGATGGAAATCTCCTCGAAATTCCACTCTCTACAAAAAATAGCAAACAGATTAGAAGAGCTAGGCTGTAAAGATATTGAGAAGGAACTCGCAGAACTCTCAGTGCCAGTTGTTTATACCATAAATAAGACAGTGGCAGTCACTGCACATCAGAATAATGTTCAATCAGCTCGTAGTGCAAGGTCTGTTTCAACTAGTAGAAGGTCAAGGACCTCCTCAGTGTCTTCAAGAAGGTTGGAAGTAGCTGCAGAGGCAGCTGCTCTGCGCGCAAGACTTGAGGCACAACAGAAGGAAAACAAAAGAAAACACGAAATAGAACAGTTAGAAAGGGAAAAACAAATCCGTAAAAAGGATGCAGACATAAAAATGTCAGCTTTGAAAGGACAGCTGGAAGGGGAGAAAATCTTGGCTCAGATCGAAGAAGAAGAGGCCTGTCAGTGTCAACGTTTGCTAGATTGTGCGGCGGAAATGCGAGAGCGCAGCAATATATTGATATTATAAGAGCAGTGATCACTGAGTTCTAAGAAGGAAGAAATTGTTGATCATTGTTTAAGATTTTCCATTGTGTTAATTGTAATCAATATATATATATATATGTGAGCCCTGTCATAGGTAATGCACCTTGCTTTTCCATTCTACTACAAATACCAGCTGCACAGTTGAATTCTCAATAACAAAGGAGTGATGTTAGCATTACCGATCTCAAAACACTCACACACACAGCAAGCAACCGAAACCGATTCTTCGTACGAGGTGGGGTGGGGTAGGGGACAGTGTGTGTCTGTGTGTGTGTGTGTGTGGGGGGGTGTTGTTGATTTCCAAGAAGGGCGGATCAATAGTATAGCTAGCTAATCCAACGAAAGAGAGCTTTACGTCCTCTCGACCTGGGAATCCAACGTGATGGTTTATCCTTTATACTTTATAAATACATCTGTATCGTTAAAAATTCGGGACTTTCCTGGAGTTGCATCGCCGCCAAGATCGTTCCCACAATCTCTATGTCTACTAAATAATGTCCCATAATGTGTCTGTTTCAGACCGGAGGACGTAAAACGGATTTTCATTCATGATTTATCCCATGATCAACTTTCGCTTTCAACAGAACCTAGGTTGTCCCATAATGTGTCTGTTTCAGACCGGAGGACGTAAAACGGATTTTCATTCATGGTTTATCCCATGATCAACTTTCGCTTTCAACAGAACCTAGTTTGGCCTACCTAGTTTGGTTTCTACTTTCAGTTCCCTTGAACAGCTGATACTGTTTACATAGCGTCATGTTCTATGAATAGCAACTGCTCGCGGTGCGTGTGACATAGCGTCATGTTCTAATAATAGACACTTTTTCCAGCGCAATGCGAATGTTAGCAGAGATAGTTGATGTTAGGCCTTCTCGCGAGTATTTTGTATCAGAAGCTCGTCTGTCAAGTTCTCACAGTTTGTAAGTAGGTAACATTGATTTCCTCAGTTTTTGTGCGTTGTCGTTCAATAAAAAAACATTCTTGTTGTTTTACCTTAGTGCTTTGAATTTCGTTGGCTGTGAAGCGTGTTTTAAAACTAAGGTCCACATGAAAAGCAAGGTGGCAAGCCATACAAATGCACTCTTAGTAGACGCGAGGCCTTTTCGCTCCTTCCAACCTTATGTTCCACGAAAATGTTACAGTATTTTGGGTATTTGGTAATGCCGTGGAACCTCCCTAATAAGACCTTCCCAATAATTAACCTTTCACCGCCAATCAATGTCACATTTTTGCACCACAACGATTAAACACCCATGTCTTTTAACACTCTTGAAACCAGGGTCTGGTATTCAATGATACTGTGTTCCTACATGTTGGCAGTAAGGATTGACTCTATTCTGAATGCGTCACAGAGAAATCAGACAATGTTGCTGACGAAATCTTTTCTGTAGCCAGGTATATTACGTTCAATGGAAATGTTAGGCTCAAAGATGGCTGACGATGGAAGGGCTAAAACTCCCTCTAAGATGTGACCCAAACAATGTTCACTGACATTTCCCTTCATATCCAGACTACTGAGTGTCCACCTCCCTAGTAAGACCCCTCCCTATTAAGACCCCTCTCTATTAAGACCCCTCCCTATAAGACCCTTTTGGGGGCTGATTTTTTTCAAGATCTTCATAGGGGGAGGTTCCACTGTCACAGACACAGAGATGAGTCTCTTAGGTAGGTAGGTAGGCAGGTAGATAGGGACAGGCTCCATCAGCCTTGGCCTCGCAGCCTATTAAACCTCCCATCAATATCAAATGACTGTTTTTGTTTTCAATTGGTCCGAGAACATTTTTTTGAAAAACAAATCAGTCAAAATCACAAAAAAGTGTCTGAAATTTAGGAAGATTGTCCAGAAGATTTTTAAAAGTATTAATATTTTGTGCAAACTTTTAATAGTGTCAACACCTCATCTTCGTAACTTGCACAGGCTTCCAGTAGAGGCTACAATCAAGTATAAAATAGCTTGCCTTTGTTTCGGTGCTGTTCACTCCTCTGGTCCCGTCTATCTCTCCGAACTAGTAACTGTCTACACACCTGCTCGCTCCCTACGTTCTTCCTCTGACTGCTGCACACTCAAGGTTCCTCGGGTCCACACGAAATCGTTTGATGAACGATCCATCTACTATTTAGCACCTCACTTATGGAATTCCCTCCCACAACATGTCCGCTCATCTGACTCTATTTCCGCCTTTCGCTCTGCCCTTAAAGCTCACTTGTTTCGGACATATTATGATTGATTAGTGTTTGTGTGTGAAGTGTGTGAGGGGTCCGTTTTATTGCAGAAATCTTGTAAAAAATGTATTTACAATTATTTTATTATTCGTCTTTTGTATGTAGAATGTCTACGTCTTGTAAACTTTAAATGCTTGTAAATGAGGTAGAAGGGTATTTTTGTTTTTGCAAAATTTGTCTATTATAATTAGTCATGTAATTGGTATGTCGATGGCAGTATGATTTTATTTCAAGTTGCAGTATTGTATTCACACTTGATTGAGAACGTGAATGTGGTCTCTATGTTTCTTCTTAGAATGTTCATATTGTAACTATTTTACTCTTGTATATAATTAATTGTGTGTGAGTGTGTGTGTGTGTGTGTGTGCGTGTGTGTGTGTGTGTGTGTGTGTGTGTGTGTGTGTGTGTGTGTGTGTGTGTGTGTGTGTGTGTGTGTGTGTGTGTGTGTGTGTGTGTGTGTGTGTGTGTGTGTGTGTGTGTGAGTAAGGAAGTAAGAGAACGTTGCGTGCAAGCATCATGCTTATTTTACTTTCTAATGATTAATTATTTGTTTGCCTTTATTGTTCTTGTTATCAATGTAAAGCACACTGAGCTCATGTGAGAAAGAGCGCTATATAAATTCCCATTATTATTAAGATCATTCCAGTAAACAGCAACTCTGGTAATAAAGTAACATTTTCTGTTGTTAGTATGGCAATGGTTTTGGTAAATTCGGGTTGCTCCCACCTGAAGAGCGTGTCACTGCTAGTGCAGTGCCACCCTTTTGTTTTAGGGGTGTGTGTGTGAAGGGGAGTGGGGGCGGACTTGGGAAACCTAGCTATCAGTTTGGTTCATACCAGGCAACTGGATTTCTCCCTGCTCTTGTTGTTGGTTTTTTAACAATAATTATTGTACGTGTGTTGCTAATTAATTGCTACCCAGCGTCTTTTTCTCTCTCTAAAAGTGCACAATGCTTAGTTTCCACTGTGCCAAGACACAGGATCTAGAGGATTATCCAACGATCGGCAATATCCACATTTAACCTCGTTAGAGCTGATAATTCACGCGAGCAAAGGCCATTCCGAAATAAATATTAAGGTTTTACTTGTTTTTATAACCAATTTATTTAATACACAAAAGAATATGCAGAATATATTGCATGTGAGTATCAACAATAACAAAATGTATCAAGTATGTATGGCACAAGAACATTTTTATTTCGCATCAAGATTTATCACAGGCATTGTTATCACATCGTTAAATTAGGCACACACGCACACCCAAAAATACCAGTAAAGGAAATAAAAGCAATCTAAGTTCTTAAAGTCGAACTGACACTTTCATTACCAGATAAAAGCATTCTCTGTGTGCATGTCAGTGTTTTTTGGGGTTTTGTGTGTGTGTGTGTGTGAGAGAGAGAGAGAGAGAGAGAGAGAGAGAGAGAGAGAGAGAGAGAGAGAGAGAGAGAGAGAGAGAGAGAGAGAGAGAGAGAGAGAGAGAGAGAGAGAGAGAGAGAGAGAGAGAGAGAGAGAGAGAGAGAGAGAGAGAGAGAGAGTGTGAATGTGCGCGATACAAACGAATATGTTTGTGCGTTTTTGTGTCCATTTTAAATTTTCAATATTTCCTTGACAATATTTTGTATTTCTATAAAGAATAGAAAAACGAAATAATGATTATGTAGGTTATTTTCATTGAATATCATGGTTACAACATGCATGTCCATT
>JAGGCT020003123.1:0-19991 GCA_017654935.2 Phymorhynchus buccinoides | reverse complement strand
TTCTAGGGACTATGGTTTCATGAAAGACAAGTATACACACGCATTCACACGTATGTGTGTGTGAGAGGGAGAGAGAGAGGAGAGAGAGAGAGAGAGAGAGAGAGAGAGAGAGAGAGAGAGAGAGAGAGAGAGAGAGAGAGAGAGAGAGAGAGAGAGAGAGAGAGTGTGTGTGAATGTGTGTATGTGTGTGCGCTCGTGTGTGTGAACGCGTCCAACACTAGTCTTGTGATCTGTGATCTTTAAATATGAACACGGCTACAAAAATACCAAATAAAGGTAGTTTTTAAAGGATAATTATTTTCTAGTCAGTTGTGTGTATGTTACGCACTGTGCAATTTACACAGAGGGAGAACTTTCTTCCGGTTTCAGCTTGCTCAATAATCCGAGTTAAGTACTCCATATTTTAGGGACTATAAGGCGATACTTTTTTTTCCTAGACTGAGACCCTGCACCTTATAATGTGACTGATAATAATTATAGTAAGAAACTATAATAACAACATCTGAAGTTTGTGTAAAATGGGCGGGGGGGGGGGGGGGGGGGGGGGTGCGCCTTATACTCAGGTGCGCCTTGTAGTCCGAAACATACGGGGGTACTCTATTTCTGAACACAACTAACCTGAAAAAAGAAAACCACAACATGCTTTGTGTGAAGAAGACTAGTTCCTCATTTTCATCAAAAAACAGAGACAGATAAAGAGGAAGACTAAGACCTCTCTGGCGGAGTTTTAAAAACAAAACAATCAAATGACACAAACCAGAACTTTCTGGGAGAGTTGATTTGAACTAGGCCTGTTATGTCTCCATGGTGAATTCCATACCTTGAATTTACATTATTTTATTCGCGTATAAAAACAACAACAACAAATACAATCCCTTAGAATAATGCAGGCTTATAATATCGCCGCCCGCATGCAATACAGACGTAAGTCGAAAGACGTCACTTCACAGGAGAAGCAAAAAACTGATTATTTTCGGTCATTTCAAGTCAAATTGCTTCAGATGTTTTCATACAGCTTTATTTCGAGCCATCACATAACTTTGTCACTCCAGTTTTTCAAATAAAATCACGACTTATTTACGTAATATAGAAATAAGACATTTTGCCCCCCAAAATCATGGTGCTTATACTAAAACTTCAGGAGTCTTCATCGAGGTGTATTAGAGGGCCCACGAAGAGTCAAATAAATTCAAAGTTGTGCAAAATATTGTGCAACAAATCTACAATTTCTGTGATATTAAATCATTCCTCTCCCCATTAGGCTCTCCACCACCCACCCCACACTCCCATCCACCACCCTCTAGCTTCCCCATCCCACCTCTTTTGTTTTCCAGTTTTAAAAAAACCCAACCCACATATGTGACCACTTTTTTTATATTATTTGTTTTTGTTACACTGGGAGTAAGAAATTATTTGGAAACATTCATTAATCGATTAAAAGTGCACAATTAGCACTGTGAGAAAACAACCTACTACGACTTGAGATCAACAGTTGACGTTCATTATTGCTGCTTTTCACGATGCTCAACTTGACTCAGAACTTTTTAAACCCGTTATTTATAAGAAATTTGCCATCCAAAGCTATAATTAAACAAGCTAACACATGAAACACAATTAAAATGATTTTTGGTCAAGCGATATCATTATAGAGATCGGAATATTGTTAATTCAACAGTTGAATGCTCCTTACTGAACCTGACAAATGGGGAATTTGCTGGAAGCAAGGCTTCCTTGAGCAGACTGCCTTTGGAAGTAAAATAGCAAACGATCACTGAAAATTATTGAACTGGATTGCTTTCCCGGCAATTATTAATGTGTTCAGTCGTTCTCTTTAATGGCTTTAGGTTCTGAACTTACTATTATACTGAAATCGCGTTGATTTTCAATCAGCATGGAGCATCGGCCGTGACTCCGTCTTTTAGCGCAGCCTACGTCAGCCAGCCAAACGAGCACCTATCTTCAACGGAAAAGCCACAAATTTCTGTGACGTCACAGCAGAAACGGCCCAAGAAGCAAGATGGAGTAAAAATAGCCCTATCCAACGGATGTCTGCTTCGTAGATTTTCATGTCGGGTTTTACGTAGAAATTCACTTCAAAACAAACTATTTAAAGTTTTGTATAGTTTATTTCATGTTAATTCGGTCAAATATATATCAAACGGAAGGTGATTAACTGGTGAATAAAACTGTGACCTTTGCAAACGCGTACAAGTGATAGAAACTTGTGGCTGACAGAATATCTTTGCTGACAGCGCGAAGTGACTAAGCGGATTTTTCCGATCATCGGGATTGTGACAACGTCATCGTCCGACACCTACACCTGGTGTATTTCTAAAAATCGCTTACAAAATTCAGGCCTCATCTAAACACACAAGATACACGACTAGAACGAGAAACGTTTCGTCTTTAATGTGCACTTTATTTCAAGACAATACATTCACAAACAGCAACACTAAAACAATCTGAAAACTACTGAAAATAGGCTGATTTTATAATGGGGGCAATAATGACGTAGGGTTTGCGCATACATAAACATTGTAACCAGAAGACGATAACATTATTTGTTAGAGAATCATAACATCGCAACTAAAGAGGCCAGCAGCTGAAAGGGACATAACACTGTTGTTGTAAAACAATTATAATATTGGACCCCTGAGAAGGCCGTCGTTTTGTTGTTGTTGTTGTTGTTGTCTTTGTGTGTGTGACTATTAACGCCTGACGAGGGTAAGATAAACACATGTTTTGTGCATAGCATTGTGCAGTAAGCGGCTTGTAGAAAACACTCCACGATAAGGGTTTGTGGGGCACAAAATTTAGAACGTTATTAATTGAATGTAGCAGCATTATTAATCATGACATGAAAGTCGTAGCAAATAGCCCCATGTGACATATCATGTGTGTTTGCCGCTTCCTACACGACTTGTAGGCCTAATACAAATAGGCTTTCTTTTAGTCAGCGCCCAATCTGCTAAGTTACTAGGCCTAGGCCTCGCTGCCAAAATGATAGTGTCCGTCCCACGCACAGAGTTATTGGTATATTTTTGCTCCTGCTCATGGGCACTGCGCTACTGGCATCCCATTTAATGCGTCTCTCTCTGTAAAGGATAATGCCGAATGGGTCATTATGATTGTCTCTCACTCTTCTACGACAGTCTAGCAAGCCTAGATCTACACATTTAGGTCTACGATTCAAAGCCAAAACTGCAAACGGCCTAGTGCATTATTCATAAGCCTCCGAAGGGACACTACTCCTATAAGGCCTGCCTGCCCCCTCTGTGCCAGTGCTGGCCCGCGGCGCGGACTTGGCTGTTCCTCCACGTTATTGTGTGCAGGCGAATTAAGCTAGGTCTAGTCTACACATGATGATAAAAAGCATAGGCGCTGACTGAGAGCAGCAATCAATAGCAGCCATTCTGTAATGCCACTAATATTAGTGTGATGTCACTAAGGTTTATCTCCGGACAAATAAATGGGGCCGAAGAAATTGTATGCAAAAACATACCAGGGTGGCCCTATATCGCCTGGGCCCACTCACTTATCCAAATTTAAAGTTTGTTCAATGAGTTTCAAGAGCACAACAGGAGACACATTGGTTTTTTCAAGAGCACAACAGGAGACACATTTTTTAAAATATCTCTATCTATGGCCTATTAAAAATCCCAGCCATGTTTGTCATATACAAAATTGAGTCTGGCTAGAGCAGTCTCGAACTAGTCTAGGTAAATTAGTTACATATTAATTAGGTTTAGTCGGAGAAAAACAAAGAATGCGGGAGCTCAGGACTAGGACTAGGCCTAGTAGGCCTTCAACCAGAAGGTGCTACCAGGGACATTTGTCTTCTTGGTGCTACTAGGCCTATGCCTTTGCCATGACTCTCCCATTCAAGATTCCGCGCGATGCGCTGTTGGCCTTGGCAGATTTGGTGGCGTTGAATCCAGAAACGGCTGAGCCTTTTTAACAAGACTTCAAACTGTTTTACCTCTGACTTTTTTTTAAAAGATTGACTTGTGCCAACTGAAAGTGGCCCAGTTAAACAGGGTCCCGTTAAACACAGTAGGATGCCATTCGTAGCGCTGGCTGGAAGCAGCTTGACTAGAAATTGGCCTAGGCATCGCAATAAAAATTGCCTCTGGTAAGGCTTGTAAAGTGTCGCCATTCTGATCTGACGAGTAGAGACACATTTTAATACAATAACCTGATTTTCTGTGTGATTTTGGAAAGAGAAAGGAGCCTATTACATCGCGAATCTAGTAACTCATTCACAGCACTACTCAATACACGTCTGTTCCCGACACTCATCTTGCACCGGACTGACTCATTTGCGTGCCAAGACATGTCATGTAGGTGCGACTCCCGTCGGTGTGCGATAAATAATTGACATCTTTGCCGATTTCTCATTCTTCTCTTTCTTCCTTTCTTTTGATCATTACTACTTTAGTTTCTTATCAGCGAACTTTTAGATAAGTAGCTATGCGTTATAGCGCACCCTTGATTCTTGTAGACTGGTTTAACAATACAGTATATTACTCATTTGCTTACAGATTTCTACGTTTAAAAAAAAAAATATATAAATGGAATATATAGTCACCCCCAACAAGAACGTGCATAGAAATAACCTCCGTATCTACGGCGTGAAGGAGGGGGAGGGGGGTGTTGCAGAGACTGGACAGCAGTGTGAGGAGAAAGTTCTGTCTCTTTTCAGTGACAAACTGAAAATCAGGGTGAAGAGAGAAGATGTAGAGGCTGTTCATAGGGTTGGGGCCAAGCAGGGTGGTTCGAGTGCTTCAAAGGACACAGGCCGTGGAATCATTGTACGCTTTGTCTCACGTCGTGTTAGAGATTCTGTGCTTTATGCTCGCAAAAGTTTGAAGGGTTCGAGGATTACTTTGGTAGAGGACTTGACACCTCGGGCCTACCAACTGTTGTGTTCGGTGAAGAACGAGAGGGACATTTGTCAACAAGCCTGGACCAAGAATGGAAAGGTGATCGTGAAAACTGTGAGTGGAAGAATTGTAACAGTCAATTCCCTTGCCGAGTTTAGACAGCTACGGTAGAACTAACCACTCGATTGCCTTTGATTTGATCTTGATTAAGTTGATGTCGTCTGCTGGAACAGTAGATCATAGATGGGCCGAGGTATAGAGACTAGACATGCTTGTTTGGATCATCTCAGTTTGGATGTACCCTTTGCTCCTTGTATTCGTTACTGGGGTGACTTGGTGATAGTTTGAACTTTCATTATCGCTGTTAATTACTGTAATCTCTGTTCCCATGTATTTTTTGAAGTGAGAGTTCGCTGTTGGTGTTGATAATTTTCCTTACTTTGTTTACATCGAGGGTCAAGGTCATTTAGGTTTGATGGCGTTGAAGCTATTTATGCATTGGGGTCAAGGGAGCATTTCTTATTGATTATGGTTGAGGAAAAAATGCGATTTTGTTATGAAAACTTTGCTTGTGTACTTGAAGCAAGTAACATGATTCGTAGCTTCATTGGTTTTTTAAATGAGTGATTCATATTGGCATTTGCTTGTCTGTTATGTATATTTATTTATTAATTTATTTATTTTTTATCTCGATTTCAAAGTAAATGTGCTTGGGTGAAGGGAAATAGGTTTGTTTTGATCACGTGACCAAAATGGTTGCGGCACGTTGCGGTTCTCTTTTCTTTTTTTTTTTTTTTGTTTTTTTTCTTCATAGGCTAGTGTGTTAGTATTTCAAACACCAGTGTTCGTTTGGAGTGGAGGCGGTGGACCTTAATATGACAGGTTGGTTTATGTGTAATGGTTTAATGTTACTGTTTTGTAATTTTGTTCTCTTTATGTTGTTCAAGTTTGCCATTGGGCAAGCTAGTGTGCTTGTGTGTGTGACTGTGGTTGGGTCAAGTTTGTTTTTTCCTTGCTGGTATAAAATGTTGATAGTAATAAGGACATGTTTGGTTACACGCTTGTTACAATGGGAAGTAGCGACTGATGGCACTTCAGCTACAGATGAATGGAACGAATGGAAGGGTACACAGTCAATACACTTGAAGATTTGTGCTGTGTTTCAGTACACCTTTTATTATTCTCTTTTTATCTTTCATACTCTGAATCTGTTTGCTATTTTTTGTTTTTGTCTTCATAAACAAGATGGCAGTTGATGGCTCATTTAAAATTTGTTCATTAAATTGTAATGGCTTAAATAACAGTAAAAAAAAGAAGATGTTTTTGATTTTTTAAGAAAAAAAGAGGCTCATATCTATTTTCTTCAAGAGACACATTTAAAGGAAGATTCCGAAAATTTCATTAGAGCTAGTTGGGGTTAAAATGTATGGTTGTGTGGCTCAGAATCAAACAAGAATGGTGTGGCGGTGTGTTTTAATAATAATTTTGAGTACAAAATGCATGATGTTATTAGAGACCAGCATGGGTGTTACATTGCAATGAATATTGAATTCTTAAAAAAGAAATTTACTTTGGTAAACCTGTACGGGCCCAGTGGTGGAGACAACCCTGAATTTATTTTTATAGAGTCTGCGAGCAGAGTGAACGCATTGGCAACCAACGTGTTATTGTCACTGGAGATTGGAATTGTGCCCTTGACATGAAAATTGATGCTCGTAACTACACTAGCGTTATAAATCGACCTAGAACACGGGCAAAAATTAATGATATAATGACAAAATATAGTCTCTTTGATGTTTACAGAGAAATATATCCAGATAAAAGGGAATATACATGGCGGAAATTCAGCTCTTTTAAACAAGCTAGACTTGATTATTTTTTGATAACAGAAGAATTATTGACAGAAGTTAATGATGTTAGTATTGACCAGGATATAGGTCAGATCATTCTTTTGTCACGATGCTTTTGAAAAAAGACCAACTAAAACGTGACAGACCGGTTTGGAAATTTAACAATAGTCTGTTGAAAGATAAACAATATATCACTGAAATAAAAAGAGTCATTAGCGACGTTAAAAAGCAATATTCACTACCTGTTTACAATATAGATAACATTGATAAAATTAATAATGAAAGCTTGTGTTTTCAGATTGATGATCAGCTTTTCTTTGAAACCTTGATGCTAGAAATCAGAGGCAAAACAATCTCTTATGGCACCTATAAGAAAAAGATTAGCAGTCTACGAGAACATGAGCTTGAAGCAGAAATAAAGAGTTTTGAACTGAATTTGCATGAGGAAGACATTCCTCATCTAGACAACTTAAAAACTGAATTACTTGAAATCAGGGAACACAGAATTGAAGGTATGGCAATGCGTTCAAGGGCTCGCTGGTTAAATCAGGGTGAAAAATTAATGAATATTTTTGTAATCTGGAAAACCAAAACTTTCTTGACAAATCTATTCCCTTTCTAGAAAAAGAAGATGGATCAGTCATCTCAGACCAAAAAAGTATCCTTACTGAGATTAAAAACTTTTATAAAAAATCTTTACAGTTTTATAGATGTATCTGATATAAATGTCTGTGGAGAACTTCCTGATGCGCCAGTGTTATCTGATGAGCAGAGAGAATCAATAGAGGGTTTGGTCACATTTAAAGAGGCAGCAACTGCACTGAAACACATGAAGAACTTTAAAAGCCCTGGGCCCGATGGGTTTACTGTAGAATTTTTAAAGTTTTTCTTTGTTGATATTGGTGTTTTCCTTGTTCGCTCAATAAATGAAGGTTTTGTAAAAAATCAGTTGTCAATTACGCAACGACAAGGAACTATAATATGTATTCCTAAAGAAGGTAAACCTAAAAGATTTATTAAAAATTGGCGCCCTATCTCTCTGTTGAATACCACATACAAAATTGCTGCTGCTTGTATAGCTAATCGTCTAAAGAGTGTTCTTCCAAATATTATACATGAAAGTCAAAGAGGATTTTTGAAGGGTAGATTTATAGGGGAAAATATAAGAATGATGTATGACATGCTGTTGTACACTGAAAACAAAAATATTCCAGGAATGTTCTTTTTAATTGATTTTGAGAAGGCGTTTGATAGCGTCTCTTGGTCTTTCCTACATAAATGTCTTAAATTTTTCAAATTTGGACCAGATTTGATTCAATGGGTTAAAACATTTTATTCACAAATTTCTACATGTATCTCAGTAAACGGACAGTACTTTCAATGGTTTTCAATAGAGAGAGGAGTTAGGCCTCTCCGTACTTATACCTAATTTGTGCTGAGATTTTGTCCCTAATGATTCGCTCTAATGAGCAAATTAAAGGGATAAGAATCAATGACAAAGAAAGTCTGTTGTCACAATTTGCAGACGACACTAGTTTATGTTTAGATGGTTCTGAACGATCATTTAATGAGGCAGTATTTGTCCTTACAACATTTTCTCAAATTTCTGGCTTAAAAATCAATTTTGAAAAATCCCAAGTTATATGGTTATGTGGAATTATGTATATGAGGGACAAAAACTTTGTTTGGGACCCAGGTACTTTTAAGGTATTAGGCATTACATTTTCCACAAATACCAGTATCATTGTACAGATAAATTTTGAGGATAAGCTTTTCGCAATAAGAAGGGTCCTATCTTTCTGGAAGAAAAGAAAAATAACCCCTTTTGGGAAAACTGCAGTCATTAAAACTTTGGCGTTTTCCAAAGTTGTTCATTTGTTGATTAATTTGCCGGATCCCCCAGAAGATTTTATTGTTACTTTAGAAAAGGAATTGTATACCTTTTTATGGAACGGCAAGCGAAGCAAAATTAAAAAGTCTGTAGATCAAAAGCAGTACTGTTAAATATTAGAAATTTTATATCTGCCATGAAGATATGTTGGTTGAAAAGGTTAATGTGTGAGTCTGAATGGAGAGAATTTATAATTAACATGTATCCCATACTGGATAAGGTAAATAATCTTGGAGCTGAATATTCAAATGTTGTTATGACAGATATTAACAATCCATTCTGGAAAGATGCTATGAAACATAAAAATAAATTGTGTTTGAAATGCAGTCCCAACTCTGTACATGAATTTATGGCAGAATGTATTCATTATAATGTTAATATTTTAAGGGACAGAAAAGTGGTTTTTATACAGGATTGGTGTGATCATGGTATTTTTCTGATTAAACATTTAATAAATGATGATGGCAATTTGATGACATATTATGAATTTTTGCATAAATACCAAGGTATAAGAACAAATTTTCTCTTGTATGAAGGTATTTTAAACGCAGTCCGTAGCTATTGCAAAAAAACTAACATAGTGTTGATTAACAGATATAAACTCTTAGACCAAAAAGCCTGGTTTTGTATTAAAAGATGAAACAAATTTGTGCAAAATATTTTGAATGAAAATAATACCTCTCCATCTGCTGTTAGTAAATGGAATAACCTTTTTGAAAACCTAAGTTGGAAACACATTTTTCTTCAATGTTATAAAGCTTCTACAGATGTACAACTTCTGTGGTTTATTACACTTCTGTGGTTTCAATGTAGACTCCTACAACTCAGAAATATCTTTTTCAATGTAAAATTGTTGACTCCCCATCCTGTAACTTTTGTGAACAAGAAGAACAGACTATTCCACATATGTTATTTGACTGTACTATTGTTTATAGGTTTTGGAGAAATCTGCAATGCTTGATTAAAGATAAATGCCAACACTGTAATAATTTGATTATTGACAAAGAACTGGTTCTTTTTGGGGTGAAACAAAATGTGAAAACAGACAAAGTTCTGGATTTTATTTTGATTTTTGCCAAATTCTATATTTATAAATGTAAATTACAAGATGTCCATCCTAACCTGCAGGTTTTTCTCACAGTTTTAAGGTACAGAACTAACCTAGAAAAATATATAGCCTTTTTGAATGGTAACTTGGGACAATTTGAGGAAAACTGGTTTCCATATTCTCCTATTATGTCATAGCCTCCTTTATGAAATGTGGACTGTGTGTACATTACGTCGTTGAATTGTGTTGTTTCCCTTTCTTCATGGCTTGTGATGTGAGTGCTTGTTAGTATTTTGCTATAATATTGTTATTCAAAGTCCCTTTCCTATTGTAATGACCCTTTTCTACTACTACTATTATTCCTTCTTTTTTTTTTAACCACCATCAGTATGTATTGTTTCTGTTGATGCTCTGTGTGTGTATGTGTGTGTCCTTATCACTTCACTGATAATAGCAATAGTCAAGTCCTTGTACAGTATTAATCTCTGATTCTTACCAGTTACCTATGTTGTTGTTTTTCAGACATTAGAGATTAGATTAGAATTTACCCTGGTTTCTTAATGATTATAATGTTTTCTATATTAAATATGAATAGGAGAGAGAGAGGGGGAGGGGGAGGGAGGGGGAGTGAGAGAGAGTTTATATATGTATGTCCCATGGATGGTTTTTTGTTTTGCTTTGTTTTTTGTGAATGTATGTGCTTTTGTAGACAAACATGTGTTTTTGTAAACAAACATGTGTTTTCTAGTAATGTTATGTTAAATTTTCTAGTTTGCTTATGGGGAAAAAAAAATCTTGGTAATCACTAAGCTATTGTTATAAAAAATCTCCAACCTTCTCATTTTAACACTATTATAAACTCACTCACTCATGCACACTTTCAACTCAAAAGCACTAAGAAACACTTTAGATTGTAAATGGAATTTATTGTTTGACTGATTCATATATTTATTAAGCATGTACAAATTATATCAATTAATATGCTTAAGATTGAAAAATGCATGTTGATGGATGAGTGTGTGAGAGAATGTAAGGAATTGTGGAGTGGAGGGATGAGAGAGGGAAATTAAAAAAAATGTGTTTTTTGTGGGGTTTTTAAGAACTAGTAATTAACCTTTCGAGCACAGAACTTACTAGTGGCCAGATCCATGTGCTAGAGCTAGGACCCAAATTTGTGCCAACACCTCGCTCATTAGACCACGACCAGTTAGTGGATGACGTGAAAGAAGGGTGTCGTCTGGTGAGGTTGAGAGAACTTCATCATCATCATGATGGAGAGGGTGAGACGTCAGAGCCATCTGTGCCTCCTAGGTTCTACAAAAAGAACTACTACACTCCCCAGAGACCCTGAAACCAAACCCTCAACAACTACTGCGACAGTCTGATCCACCTCACCGACTCCTTCGAGACCATCCATCGACCAAGAAGCAACATCCAGAGACAACACAGGCAAGCAATGTTTGATCTGAGACAGCTGGTTCTTGATCGCAAGATCAGAATCAGCAGTGCAGACAAAGGAGGCACTGTTGTTGTCCAAAACGTGGATGACTACATCAGGGAGGGCATCAGACAGCTCGGCAACACTTCCCATTATGTTGAGGTAGAAAACAACCCAACACCCAAAGTTGCCGAGCTGTCCAACAAATTAGTCAGACGCTTATACCAGAACAGACAACGAGACAACGCGTAATTGGGCACTAGTTGAGGTGACGTGTGTGAGAACTCCACAGTTCTATCACCTCCCCAAAGTGCATAAATCCCTCACCAATCCACCAGGTCGTCCCATCGTCTCAGGATGCAGTGGTCCTACGGAGAACCTTTCAAAGCTAGCAGACAGCTGGCTGCAGGAGATGGTCACTGGACTGCCCTCCTACATCAAGGACTCTACCCATGTGCTCAGTCTTCTCAAAGAGTGGAATGAGACTTATGAACCATTTGGCCCTGACATCCAGCTGGTGACCATCGACGTTGTTGGTTTGTACACCAACATCCCCCATGAAGAAATGTACGAGGCACTGCGGCACTTCATGGGCGCCTCACCACCATCTCAGTCTCCTTCTGTAGACACTGATAGACGTTGTGCGCCACGTGATTGAAAATAACTACTTTGCCTTTGAAGGCAAAGTGTACCACCAGATCCACGGCACAGCGATGGGAACACCAGTCGCCCCTTCTGTCGCCAACCTCTTCATGGGTTGGCTGGAGGAGAAGCTGATTGCAGCCAGCCCTGTGGCCATCGACACCACGTTTTGGAAGAGATTCATCGACGACATTCTCCTCCTGTGGATGGGCACATCGCACCAACTTGAGTTATTCAAACAACATCTGAACACGTTTCATCGCACCATCAAATTCACCATGGATGTATCTTCAGAAGAACTACCTTTCCTGGACATCATGGTGAAAGTCAAGAATAACTTCCTCGAGAGTGACATGTATACAAAACCAACAGACAAGAGAGCCTACCTTCCCTAATCTTCCTGCCATCCTAAACACTGCCGGGACAACATCCCCTACAGCCAACTTCTGTGGGTATGACGCCTCTGTTCTGTAGAGCAGGACTCCGTTCTGCGGAGCCAAGAAATCTTGGTTTCGCTGAAACGAAGAGGCTACAAAAACGCTGTCCACACTGATGCCATAAGAAGAGTCAAGGTCGTGCCTCGGGAAGAACTTCTCAAGTACAAGGCTAAGAGAGAGTGCCACAGAGTTCCGTTTGTCATCACGCACAATCCTGCAAATCCACCACTCAGGAGGTGGCTGAGGGAACACCAGGTGGCACTCCATCGTAGCCAGACTATGAAGAAGGTTCTCCATGAGGTACCAGTTGTTGGAGAAAGGAACTCCAAAAGCTTGCGTAATCTTCTCATGCCATCAGCCCTTCCTCCATTCATGGACAGCAGCCAGGCGCCGGGAGTTCTCAGGTGTGCCAAGGTGTGTGTCACCTGTTGCGAACATCTTCAAGAGGCCACCTGTTTCTCCAGTGCTGTGACCAAAGAGTCATTCTAGATCCGGCACCATATGACATGCACAACATCCAACGTGGTGTACATGTTGCATTGTAGCAAATGTCCCTGGTCGCAGTACATTGGAGAGACGGGCAACAGTCTGAAGACTCGTTTCGCTCTACACAATCAGCCGGACCACTGCCTGAAGGACATGAGGTGTCTGCCCATTGAGAAGCAGTTCCTGGATGACAGGAAGAGAAGGAAAGGACGAGAACAGTTCTGGGTCCACAAACTCAGAACGGAGCATCCAGCAGGCCTCAATGACAAAACCACTAAGTGAACGAGACTAAGAAGACAAGCAAAAAGACATATTCAGAAAAAGAGAGACGTAGTTGGTGTGTGTGTGGGGGGGGGGGGGGGGGGGGTATTATTGTCGCTACTTTGTGATAACTAATCATGTATTTCATGTCATCTACAGTCTCAATTATTATAACCACAAAGTCTAGGGTGGGACAAAATGTGTGTTTACAAACAAAAGTCTATTTTTAGTCATGAACAGAACTTTGTCAATGATGACGCATGCATGAAGTGACGTACAAAGGAGTTCTGTGAATGAATGACGTATGCACAGTTCAGTTACGTACATGGCTTTACGCAAAGTACTTTATGAATGAAACACTGTAAGAATACCGTCTCCCTCTCCACCACCACCCCCCCCCCCCCCCCCCCCCCCCTCTCTCTCTCTCTCTCTCTCTCTCTCTCTCTCTCTCTCTCTCTCTCTCTCTCTCTCTCTCTCTCTATCTCTCTCAATCATTTTTATTCAATCGAAAAAGGTTTTATACTGCAAGATGTGTGTATGTGTGTGTGTGTGTGTGTGTGTGTGTGTGTGTGTGTGTGTGTGTGTGTGTGTGTGTGTGTGTGTGTGTGTGTGTGTGTGTGTGTGTGTGTGTGTGTGTGCGTGTGTGTGTGTGCGTGTGTGTGTGTGCGTGTGTGTGTGTGTGCGTGTGTGTGTGTGTGTGTGTGTGTGTGTGTGTGTGTGTGTGTGTGTGTGTGTGTGTGTGTGTGTGTGTGTGTGTGTGTGTGTGTGTGTGTGTGTGTGTGTGTGTGTGTGTGTGTGTATGTGTGTGTGTGTGTGTGAGAAAAGAAACGTAAGCAAAGCAATGGTCATTCATAACTTTACGTCAGTGTTGTTGCTATGCAGGGTCATCATTGTACGTCATTATTGTGTTTGTTTACGTGTGATTCTCTTACCAGTGTGTCATGCCTGAAGAAGAGAGGACACCTCTCGAAAGCTAGTATTAAAATTGGAACCACCACGGATTTGTTGTAGTTTTCTTTCTTTTTGTGTTATAAATGAGATATAGATATATATGGTGTGTGTGTGTGCAATATATAAAAAGTCCTGAAAAAGTCTCCCTATCGCGTATTTGTTATTATATATATATATATATATATATATATATATATATATATATATATATATATATATATATATATATATATATATATAAAAAAGTCCTAGAAAAATTCTACGGGTGTAGACGAAAATTTGGACAATATTTAAAATAAATTTAAACTAGTTTGGAGTTGTTTTCCGACTTTGCATTTTTAGTTAATAAACAAGACTAGTTTGGAGTTGTTTTCCGACTTTGCATTTTTAGTTAAAATAAGTTTGGAGTTGTTTATTTGCATATATATATATATATATATATATATATAAATTCACAAAGCGTCCGGAGGTCTCGTGCTAGTCATGTCTTCGAATACTTCGTGGTTCATCACTGTGAGTGCAAATCAAAGTGACAAAGACAGCTTTGCAGGTTCACTGACATTCAACGTACCCGATCTACTTAGTCCCACACTTGTATTCAGTCTAAAAAAGTATGCCCCGCTTGGGAAAAGGTTAACCATCAGACTCACACGTCCAAGAGGGCATACAATTAGTTTCAGTCCTAATTTCCACACTACGTTTGTTACTTTACACGTCACGAAGCTAATCGTGACTTTTTGGAGTTTAACTTGCACAACTCGTGCATGCTTTCAACTGTTCTTTTCGGTTTTCCCCGAAAGTAGAGCTCCCAAGAAACTGTCCAGCGGTCTGTTGAACTGTTCTGTGGAGAACTATCCCATCTTCCAGCACCACGTGGACTGCACCCTGAAGACAGAGTGTGAAGATGGGAGAGATGAAACAGAGCACTGTCCCTTCAGCAGTGAGCAATGTCAGGGAATGATCGCATTGTGTGACCGCTGTTACACCATCATTTGGGTTCCTTACAAATACCAACTAGATGATAAAACGTGTGAACATCTATCCCTGGGCACTTCGAATTTTCCTTCATGTCATTATGATCCTTACAGCGAGATTGTCAGGAAGACAAAAATCTTATGGGATATGAAAGGCCTTGCGACAGGTATCCGCTTGAATGATGTGTCATTGCCTAATATGTATAGGCAAATCATTCATCGTTTGAAAACTGTCCTCTACCATACCTTTGAGCATGACAAACCTAGGATGGGCTTCGGCAAGGTCAGTCAAGCCCAATGTTTTAAAGTACACCTTGATGGGATGACAACAGCGAAGTCTAAGTGCAATGAGGGTTTTCCATGTTGTGAAACTGAGGCTAACAAAGGAATTAACAACTCATCTTACCAAAAGCAAATTGTGTATGGCACTGTGGGGTTTCCTTTTGTCAACTGGCAACATGATATGACTTTGTGCCATGGTGCTCATCTGACATACACCTTTCTGTTATGTGGTGCCAACAGATACACCATGTGTAACCGAGATCAGACATCTCTGTGTTCTTATTCTGATATCAAAGTGAATTCAAATACATCAGATTCTATCGATGATGTAACTCTATCTCCCACATTCATATGCAATGATGATGTCAGTTCTCTACCATACACTTTAGTGTGTGATTTATTTACTGATTGTCTTGACTCTAGTGATGAAACCTTTTGCCACAAACATTCATGTGGCACAGCTTTCACCTGCACAGATGGCAGGTGTGTATCCTTTGATAAAGTATGTGATCAGCTATCTCACTGTCTGGATGGATTGGATGAAAGCCATTGTAAAGTATTTATAAAGCAGAATCCAATGGTTCTCAGACGTTTTCCTCCCCCAGCTCTAATAAACTTTGATGGCGTCAGATATTTCAGTGTCCACAGAATGAAATCCAACGAATCTTGTCCCGGCAGTCATTATCGTTGCCATGGTGAGTACAATGACTGTCTGCCAGTGTATACACGGTGCAATGGGATGTACGACTGCATAGATCACGGGGATGAGCAGGGCTGTGGGGAGATTACCTGTCCAGGGTTTTATCGGTGCAGGTTGTCAACGATCTGCGTGCACAGTGACCACATGTGTGATGGCTGGCCTCACTGCCCGCTGCATGATGATGAACTGTGGTGTGACGTGACCTGTCCTGTGGGCTGCCTCTGTCAGGTCCACTCTCTGTTGTGTCCTCAGAGTTTCTGTGCAGAGCTCTTCCCTGAAATCCGATCTCTGGACGCCACATGCTCTGGCATGACACTGCAGGACGTGGAGACCAACGTCAACCTCATACATCTGGTTCTTGCCAGATGTGACCTGACAAACTTTCCTGAAATAAAACTGTTCAATTTGAGGGTTCTTGACCTTAGTGGAAACAAGCTACAGCATGTGAATTTAACTTCTTTTATTCATTTAGACAATTTAGTGCAACTGTCTTTGTCTGAAAACCCCATAACCTCAGTGAGTGATAAAAGTACCAAACTAGCAGTAACATCACTAGATCTTTCAAACACGGCACTACGCGTCTTTGATTCCGCGTTTCTGAAGCAATTTCCCAAATTAGAAAAACTAGATTTAAGTTCTGCTTTTATCCATACTATCATGGGAACTGGTTTTCAGTTCACACCTCTGTTGACTGAACTGCACATGGAGGATAGTCCAGTGGAAACGTTTCCACCTGACATCTTCAAATATCTTGTGTCTCTGAGTTTCGTCTCAACACAAAACTACAAACTGTGTTGTGAGGAAATACTTCCTTACAATTTTGATGCTTCGTACTGTGATTCCCCAGAAGATGAAATATCTTCCTGTAAAGATCTGCTGCAGTCGTGGACGTACCGAGTGTTTCTGTGGCTTTTAGCCTGCCTGTCGCTGACTGGTAACGTCATCTGTTGCTGCGCTCGGTTGTTTGTGAAGAGCATGGCGTCTTCCAGTGGCTTTGGTGTGTTCGTCACCAACCTGACCATGGCTGACTTTCTGATGGGGGTCTACATTGCCATGATTGGGGCGGCTGATGAACAGTTCAGAGGACGATATCTCCATCATGACGATGACTGGAAAAATAGTGCAATGTGCAAAATGGCTGGGTGTCTGTCGTTACTATCCAGCGAGGTGTCAGCTCTGATCATATGTCTCATCACCTTGGATCGTTTTGTTGTCCTGTGTTTTCCATTCAGCACCTGGAGGTTTGACACTACATCAGCTAGGATGGCCAGTCTGTTGGTTTGGCTGCTTGGTTTTGTTTTCGCTTTGCTGCCTTTGCTCCCAGTCACGTCACACTGGCAGTTTTACAGCCAAACTGGTATCTGCATTCCTCTACCAGTAACGAGGCAAGATTTCAAAGGGAAGATGTATTCTTTCAGCATACTGATTGTTCTGAATTTCATTTTGTTTCTATTGATTTCAATTGGCCAGGGATTTATTTATTGGTCTATTCAGAAAAATGCTCTAAAATCGAACACTACCCAAACATCCAAAGACATGACGATAGCTCGTCGCTTGATCACCATTGCACTGACAGACTTCTCGTGCTGGTTTCCCATTGGCCTGTGTGGAATGTTAGCCTTGGGTGGTGTTCCTGTTTCCGGGGGAGTGAGTGTTGCTCTGGCGATATTCGTGATGCCTTTAAATTCAGCTTTAAATCCTTTCATGTACACGTTCAACACTTTGGTAGAAAACAAGAAGAAGGCAAGAGAATCTGAGCTGTTGAAATGGATGGAGTCACACAGGGAAAAGATTCTGGAATGATTGTTTCAAAGACGATATAAACATGAATGTCCAAATCTTCTTACACGGGAAGAAAACAACAACAAACACGCGTGGTTTCTAACTATGAGGACATCATAACCAGTCTGATTAAAGCGACAATACTCAACGTTTTGGTAAATATACATGAAAAATGAGCACATTTGCCTTTACAAAAGACTCGCCATATTTAGCAAAGAGAAGAGCCCCAGAGCTGCTCAACTTGAAAATGACCCCTCTGTTTTATCTCGCTTGCTTCGCTTACTTAAAGAATCTTCACAAGGGACATGCTCTATTCGGATGCCAAAACGCTCTGAAAAAAGCCACAACATGGTTTTAGAATATCGATAAGCACAGACTGCAAACTCTATATCCCTATTGCCTACCTTTTGTGTCACATTCTTCCAAATAAATTGAGCACTCACACATTTATTTCAACAACAAAAACAGCTGAGTAGATTTGAAATCTACCAGCCAGAATCACCCAGCCATTCTGTCACGCCCTGTCACATCGCGTTTTGTAATAAAGTAGCGAATTGTAATAAAATTATTACAAAACGCGTTGCGATCACATCAGTTTATTACAATTCGCGTACAACGCGTTTTGTAATAAAGTTGCGAATTGCAATACACTCTAATATTATATTCAGACGTCATTTTATGCATATATGAGCTTGGCAAGTGACGTGTGGGGAGGTGCTTTCAGATGTTCGGAAGTGCATCGCACATGTGTTCGTCAGTGTGTGCGTCATGCATAAGTGTATGCAAACATCTTTCAAAGTTTGAGGAGGGGAAAATAACACCCCAGCCAGTATGATGTTGTTGTTTTTTCTCATCTTTTTTACTACATCTGTCCATATTTTGTATATAATTATTATACTGTGCTTGTGTGATATATGTGCATTATTCCCATATTTATTGATGGCGGCTTGATGTTTTCTCCAGATTTCGTTGTTTATCTTATTTGCTTCAGCTGTGTTTCTTGTTTATTTATGACGACAGAATGACAAAACAGCTTTGTTTAGCTTATTCCTTTATTTGTCAATAAAGATCATTTTGACTTGATTTGACTTGACTTTCATTTATCACCACCCCCACATCTCATTTTCTTTTTGCCACTGCCTGCATCTTCCCCAATGCCAGTTGTCCTCAATTCCCTTTGGCCGAGAGAGTGGGGATGTACCCTGGGCAAGGGCTCTCCACTATGAACAAATTGTAATAAAAATGATGTGATCGCAACGCATTTTGTAATAATTGTATTACAATTCGCTACTTTATTACAAAACGCGTTGATATTTTATTACAAAACGCGTTGCGATGACATCAGTTTATTACAATTCGTGTACAACGCGTTTTCAAATAAAGTAGCGAATTGTAATACAGTTATCACAAAGCGTGTTGCGATCACATCATTTTTATTACAACTGATTAGCGTGAATCATTTTAATTGGGGGTATGCTTGCTATGTGTAGGCCTATATAATTATGCTAGTCATTCGTTTCCGACTATGACTACCATATAGCAGAGGGGGCAGATACTAATCTGGAGGGTTGGGCGAGAATTTGTTCATAGTGGAGATCCCGGTTTTCCTCTTCGAACAGGTTTTTCCGAACCGGTTTTTTCACCAGTACACGCATCAGTAGTTTAACCTATGCAAACATATATCTATTTGTCAGAATATTCACACACACACACACACACACACACACACACACACACGCGCGCGCATGCACACACGCTCAACTCAAAACTTATTCAGCTCAACTCAAAGCATTTAATTGATGAGGCCATCTGCCCATGTCAAAGGAAGGTACATGCGTGCGGGGTGTGCGTGTGTGTCCTTGCATGAAGATAAGAGTGCAGATAAAAACGGTACGAATCGCTCGCGTCGATGTCGTCGTAGTGTTCGTCTGAATTACTGTGTGGTGTAAGCGGCTTTTATATACGATGATGGTTTTTGCAAGTGTGTCCTCGCGAGTGATCGGTTCATTAAAAAGAGATATTTCGTAGAAATTGAATAAGTAGTGAAAATCGGGGAGGAGTCCAATGTTTGAGTCAGACATTGGAATTATTGTTGGTCCGTTCAATCGTTGCGGTTGTGAAGTATTACTGATGAGTATGGGGGGGTTGGGGGTTACGGGTGCGGCGGCGGGCCCCCCAAGAGGGGTCGGCGGGCCTTTGGAACCATCGTGGTCTCGCCAGATTTGACGCAAATGGTTGACAGCTGACTAAGATCCTTTGTGCTTGACGTAGTTGCCAGACCTTAGTAACATTTGTAATATTGTTGTGTTGCTGTAACAAATAAATACATGTGGTTAATGCTTACGCTAATGTGGTTTGTTCAATAA
>JAGGCT020003122.1:10000-20233 GCA_017654935.2 Phymorhynchus buccinoides | reverse complement strand
TCTTTTAGTGTTATCTCAGTTTTTGTTATCATTTGCATAATTATGCGCAGCATTTAAGTTCAAACAAGAGCTGGTAGTGAAATCATTTGTGATAATGCATTAACAAAACACAGACATAATGGAATGTTGGCATAAAATGATATTTTAATTTTTCGTGATGGAGCAAAGATTCTTTGTTAATTCTCAGAAACCCGATTTGAGTTATCTTGTCTAGTTTTTATTTTATAATTATTTGAAATGTGGCATTCGAGATAGATCAGAAATCGGACATAGAAGACTGAATTGTGCCTCTTTCTTTCTATTGACTTGACTTTAAGAATTAACAACAGTGACATAAACAAAGAAATCATTCCAAATTGTCTTTCAACAACAAACCCAACAACACCTGAAACGACAAAAACAACAGCCAAAAAGCTGTGTTAAACCGATTGTACAACAGAGACACGTTTTTGTTGTTGTTGTGTTGTAGTTGTTAAATAGCTTGACTTTTTTTCAAAGCACCAATTTCAGGTGTTGATAATTTAAAAAAACACCTTTTAATTAAATTCCAATTACAGGGAGCATATGGCTGCAATATCGGATAATCTTGGTGGAATTTTCACAAACGTAGGACAATAAAAATCGAACTGTTCTTCTCTAAAGTTGAAAGGCCCAGTGTAGGACCCCTTCCCCTACTTCATCCTATCAGCAGAGTTGAAAGGTGATGCAGCCCGCATGTGGCTGTAACTGTACACCTTGTGTTGGAGAAGACTACCCTGCAGCTAGGACACATCGATAATTGCACCGTTCATGCTGTTGCTTTCACACAGTGACTAACTAGGCTGTGATTTGTATTGTATGTATGCATGTATGTATGTATGTATGTATGTATGTATGTATGTATGTATGTATGTATGTATGTATGTATGTATGTATGTATGTATGTATGTATGTATGTATGTATGTAGCCAATGTATGTATGTATGTAAGTTCCGAGATCGCCTAGTAAGCATCCCCTTACTGACAACAATCATGTCGACCTAGTCGTTGATACAGCGTGTGTGAGATCCTCTTCCAAGGGCGCCACCACGTCTGTTCAACAGACCAGAGGAGACACTGCACTGCTGCTGTGTCACTTTGGTGGAGTTCAAACATTATCTGTTCCGAGATCGCCTAGTAAGCATCCCCTTACTGACGACAATCATGTCGACCTAGTCGTTGATACAGCGTGTGTGAGATCCTCTTCCAAGGGCGACACCACGTCTGTTCAACAGACCAGAGGAGACACTGCACTGCTGCTGTGTCACTTTGGTGGAGTTCAGTGGGGTCTGTTCCGAGATTCGCCTAGTAAGCATTGCCTTACTGACAACAATCACGTCGAACTAGTCGTTGATACAGCGTGTTTGAGAGTGTCTTGTAAGGGCGCCACCATGTCTGTTCAACATTTTTGGAAAAGCCAACATTGTTCATGTTTCACATGTTTCAAATCGTGGTTACCTTTATTAAAATCAGAATCATTAGTCTCCTTGAAGTAACTGTTAATGAAATTTATATTGGAGTATTTTCTGAGGCTCGTGAAGGGTTTCGACAGTGCAGTCATTTTTAACACACAAATGAAATAGATGTACCGAAGATAAATGAAATGAAGTTGAAAGAGTGAAGAAGAGAAGTAACTAACAATGAAATAGATGTACCGAAGATAAATGAAATGAAGGTTGAAAGAGTGAAGAAGAGAAGTAACTAACAATGCTGTAGATGTACCGAAGATAAATGAAATGAAGGTTGAAAGAGTGAAGAAGAGAAGTAACTAACAATGAAATAGATGTACCGAAGATAAATGAAATGAAGGTTGAAAGAGTGAAGAAGAGAAGTAACTAACAATGAAATAGATGTACCGAAGATAAATGAAATGAAGGTTGAAAGAGTGAAGAAGAGAAGTAACTAACAATGAAATAGATGTACCGAAGATAAATGAAATGACGGTTGAAAGAGTGAAGAAGAGAAGTAACTAACAATGAAATAGATGTACCGAAGATAAATGAAATGACGGCTTGAAAGAGTGAAGAAGAGAAGTAACTAACAATGAAATAGATGTACCGAAGATAAATGAAATGAAGGTTGAAAGAGTGAAGAAGAGAAGTAACTAACAATGAAAACATGGTTTGGATTGAGAAAACATGGATTTAGACAAGTATTAAAATAAGAAAATGCTGTTCCGAGAAAGCTCAGAATTAGGCACTGACTGGTGTTCTCCAGTTCTGGGTATGCTCGGAATGAATGGATCTTTTATTCTTTACAGTGCAACATATAAATTATCTTGTTCGTATAAGTAGAGCTTTTATTTCAAGATTTGTGAAATCTGTTGGAAGAATATTTAATTAAGAACAATTTCATATATGTTCACTATAACATTTGTTTTCACAAATACACCTAAGATCCTTAGAATATTGTATTTGTATGCATTGAGTCATAGTCCGTGTATTGAGCTGGTTATATGTCTGCTACCTGATGGGATCTATGTTGTAAAATGGTAGGGCTGTATGCTATCTTTATAGCGTGAAAACATTTCGTGTTTGATTAGATGACTCATTTCCTTTAACCCTATGAGACACAACCATTCGAACCGAGAATCGATCCCAGTTCCCAGAGAGAAGGGCATTAACTCTGAACGTCACACCAAATCTTTTCATTAAAAAAAATCACCCAGAATAAAGTCTAACTCACATTTCATTTCGGAAAGATGCGTATTGAATAGCCATGATGATATTATTATTCCAAAGCTAACACACTGTCACACAACAAACCATGAATTGGAATTTAAAAAATCCGTAATGGCGCTCCGAGCATCGCGCCGAGTCAATACTGCGCACGTCACGCGGAAAGAAGAAAAAAATTTGGGGTCACTTCGAAAAATCCGTTCAAAAAGACTAGTGGGTGCTTTCCCTTGCTGTAAGAACCAAAAACGGACCACTGAGAGTCAGGGACAGGAAGCACTAACTTAGTATATTGCATTGTGGGTAGGGAGAAAGTGAAAGTGAAACTACTAGACCTGCTGTTCAGCGGGCGCTATCGGGCGTTACCGGAACTAGACAACCACCAGGTTTTGGAGGCTCCCGCAGCTTGGGGGTCTCAGAGTGTTAATAATAATAATTTAATTTTCAACTTTTCTGATTGGATATGATTTTTTGCACCTGCTTTTGCATTTCCACCTGGCATTTCATTTATGCCTACTCCACAACCTGAAGGGACCAAACAAAACGCGACATTTGATCCCTACATAATAAGACAATGAATGAGATATTTAATCTCAAAAACAATATCACATCTTTCTCTAATCATATAATAATTTAGAGCACTTAATACTGAATTTGAGTCAACACAAAAGAGAATGCTGAAGATAGTCATTGGAACATTGACAATGTATTGAAAGGCCATAACTAATGCACCTTTCTGTTTTATTTTCTTGCAACCTGTCTTACTACATAAAATACAATCAGGCTTGAAGATGACATTTTCAGATGTTGCAGAACAAGGTCTAGGCTGGGAAGTGTCACTTGTGGTACTAGTCCATTGTAAGCGTCCAAGGTTACCTGTGAATCTCTGATAGCAGTCTCTGTGATAGCCATGCTCTTGTTTCAGTTCTTCAGGCACTAACCTGCAAGAATATTCCATGCGATAGTCAGAATCCGGAGGTTCCAAAAGTCTACGTTTACAGATGCCCTTGAGCTTTGTAAGTTTGTTTTCGGGTTCTTTTAATTCAGACATGTATGTAAAAGTGTCAGATTTTGAATCCTGGAAGTGAATCACACAAACTCGAGGCTTTTCCTGTTCAGATGAGGCGGTGGCACAATCTGTGTGTTTTCGCTTTCGTGACGCCATTACTTCTTAGATCTGCACCCCTCAGTCACCTGCAGTTGTGTTAGAATTTGTATGTAATAGAAGGTTTTAATACAAGACATGATTTCTAAGCAATCAATTGGTCAAAAATGAACAAGATCTGCCAAAAAGACGTTTTTAAGGATTCCGAGCGATATTCCAGTTTTGGGGGTAGGGATGATCTTTTTGCAACTGTGACATACCTAATCGGTCCAGAACCTTCAAACTTGGCCTGAATGACCCTAATACATTGTAGTGTGTGACAATATATGCCAAGTTAGGGATTTGTTGATTATTTTTGAAGTGTGAGAGATGACATCCTCTTTTAATCATGAAAATGACAGTACGCGAAGAACGCGTGTCACGGAAGCCAAGTTATAGCCTTATTATTATTTGTAATGCTCTTTTCATGATACTTACTCATTGCTTTTACTAAATTAGGAAGCAAGTTATAGTTTTCTTAGTTTTAATATCACTTGATTACTTATTGAAATTGAAATTGCCGAAATGAGGTTTAGGGGGGTACCCTTGCGGCAAGGGCAATAACTCTAAGACCAAACCAAATGTTTTGCTGTTAACATGCATAAATGGATTCAGCACACTCTGGAGCACATTTTAGACCTAGTCTGGTTTAGCCCTGGGGGGGGGGGGGGGTGCAGGTTACCCCCCAGCTCCTCACCGACTATTTATTTTGTTTCGAAGCACTACTTTTCTATTGTTATGCAGTGCAGATATTTGTGGAACGGGTTTTTTGTCAAATGAAGCCATCACTCTAAACCATTGCTAAAAAATCCGTTTCATCCATGACTTTTGCCGCACTACTATTATATCTGTTTGATCTGTCGATCTGTCTTTGTTCCAGCAAATAGAAAGCATGCCTGGTTTGTGTATAAACCATACTCTTGTCTGCTGAGCTCAGATACCTGGTTTAAATGTTTTATTTTCCAAATCAACATGAACAACAACTATGACATAACTGAAGCAACAACAAGCAGAGCTTATGGCGTGCTCAGTTCAAAACGAATTACACAGTATAAACAATGGCGGAATTTTACCAGGAAATACAAGCAATACATTTTTGAAAAGAAAGTCACAACAAACCAAACGAACAATGGACATAGCAATAGACAAAAGAAGTAAAATCGACAAAAAAATGATAAGAGAGAGAGGGGGAGAGAGAGAGATAGAGAGAGAGAGAGAGAGAGAGAGAGAGAGAGAGAGAGTTCCACCTCACACCACTCTGCAGACCAGAACTCCAACCCCACGCTCAGATACCTGAATGTGTAAAGCAAAGATGTTATATTTCATTGAACATGAACAGCTAATAATGGCTAGTTTTGTAATGCAAACAAATTATATTCTTTGACACGGTTTGTCAAAACATCACCACCAACAACCCCAACAACACCCGAAACGACAAAAACAACAGCCACAAAGCTGTGTTAAAACAACAGTACAAAATATAAATATTTGTTGTTGTTGTTGTTTTATTGTTATTTAATTGTATGACATTTTTTGAAAGCACCAATTTCACGTGTTGATAATTTAAAAAACCCTCTTTTAATTAAAATCCAATTACAGGGAGCATTATAGCTGCAAAATCGGATAATAATGGTGGACGCTTTCACAAAATTAGGACAATAACAATTGAACTGTTCTTCTCTAAAGTTGAAAGGCCCAGTGTAGGGCCCCTTCCCCTACTTCATCCTGTCAGCAGAGTTGAAAGGTGATGCAGCCCGCATGTGGCTGTAACTGTACACCTTGTGTTGGAGAAGACTACCCTGCAGCTATCGATAATGGCATCGTTCATGCTGTTACTTTCACACAGTGACTAACTAGGCTGTGATTTGTATTGTATGTACGTATGTCAGTCAGTCGTTTCCGACCATGACTGCCAGATAGCAGAAGGGGCAGATGTTATTCCGGCGGGCTGGGCTAGACTGTGTCTACAGTGGAGACTTGTGCCTTGCCCAAGGTATATCCCTACTCTCTCGGCCAAAGGGATTTGTGGGCTGCTTGCGTTGGGAAAGGTCCCCACAGGCCAACCCATCCCTTTGGCTGCAGCATCAGATCTGATGCTAAGGCCCCCAGTTTGAGAGTTAGCCTTCCACAATTTGTATGTTACTGTAGAAAATAATTTATTGTACAGCTCTTGTGTTACTGTTGGCCCCTACTACAGGTCAGAGTCAACCAATCAATCAATCAAAATATTTATTGTCGATAAAAGCCATGATAATGAATTGAAAATGGCCTTTATCATTGGATTATTATTAGTTACAAGTTAATCCATAATTATCTTACCATACGTGCTTCACGAATTAAATCGAAGGTACAAGATCAATGAAAGCCATGAATGGATTGTTTCATACTTTCATTGATGGTCAATTTGTCTTTTTAGTTTGATTGAAGTTTGGCCTCACTCATGTGGATAGTTTCATGCACGCTCTGTTCCCCCCCCCCCCCCCCCCCCCCAAAAAATAAATATGTGTGTTTCAAAACCGAGACCCAGTTTGAAATAAGTGTCAATATTGATTGGATTGTTTATTTGCAAACAAAATAATGTCGCAAACAACATTTTCAATCTATTTTGAAAAATGTGCTGGTCTTTTCTTTGTCTACATTTGAAAAAAATCCATTGAAGTTTATTTATAGTGGTAGATCATGTCACCTATAAATACGCTAAAAACGTGAATAAAAACAAATGGACCGCTTTTTTTATGTTTTGAAATTAAGTTTGTAACAGAAAACGATAAATCGATAGGGATGTTGTCATGTGTTATGTTTATTGTTATGTGTCATTTGATTAACACAAATGCTATTTTAATCAACATAATGAAATAAGTGTAATGTAATGAACGGGATACAAATAAAGTAATACCTTTCGCACAATATGTTAATCATCTTGATTATTCAAAACCTTCGGGACTTTCTTGGTATTGCAGTACATCCAGGATCGTCCCACTATCTTTATAGTTACACAATGTCCCCCATGTACCTGTTCCATGATCGGAGGACGTTAAACGGACTTTCTCTCGTCATAATAATGTGAACAAAACAAGTACAAGTATGGAAGACCACAGAAATGTGTGTGTGTGTGGGTGTGTGTGTGTGTGTGTTGTGTGGTGTGTGTGTGTGTGTGGTGTGTGTGTGTGTGTGTGAGAGTGTGTGTGTGTGTGTGTGTGTTGTGTTTGTGTGTGGTGTGTGTGTGTGTGTGTGTGTGTATGTGTGGTGTGTGTGTGTGTGTGTGTGTGTGTGTGTGTGTGTGTGTGTGTGTGTGTGCATGTGAGTGTGTTGTGTGTGTGTGTGTGTTGTGTGGGGGGGGGGGGGGGTGTGTGTGTGTGGGGTGTGTGTGTTGGTGTGTGTGTGTGTGAGTGTGTGTGTGTGTGTGTGTGTGTGTCAGGTGTGTGTGTGTGGTGTGTGTGTGTGTGTGTGTGTTGTGTGTGTGTGTGTGTGTGTGTGTGTGTGTGTGTGTGTGTGGTGTGTGTGTGTGTGTGTGCATGTGTGTGTGTGGTGTGTGTGTGTGTGTGTGTGGGTGGGGTGGGTGTGGTGGTGTGTGTGTGTGTGTGTGACAAAGATGCCTTATATCACGTGATTGGGCCTAATAACAGCGACAATAAAGTAATTTACGAAAGCACGGGTGAACACTTCTCCTGGGGGCGTTTCACAAGAGGGAACGCTTGTGCCGTTCGCACAAATCAGCAAAACACCTTCATTTGCCGATAGTTTGGCGAGCGCTCTGAGCCTCTCGCCATAGCAATCTCTCGGCAAACTATCACGTGACTTGCATGGGGTGAATACATTTCTTGTTGATTGGCCCATTAAGGTTTGGTAAAAATAATCTCTCTTTTTTTACCAATCAAACAAGAGCTTGCAAATATATTTAGAGCCTGGCAAGCCCTAGCTTACCGAAGATCCCCGTGGTAGCGTGCCCCTAGAATCTGACCGTTCACAGTTCTTGAACGGGGTAATGCACTGACAGAAGTGGGACTGTGGGAAGATACAGGCCGGCTGTTCTCTGCCGAGAGGCTTCGATGCAAGCACAGATAAACTGATGACACTTTCCTGTGCATGTGAGGAAGGAATTGATGGCTTTTGCCTCACACCACGAGGCCACGGATGGTCCAGAACACACACTTGAATGTGACCATACGGAACAGACACAGAGCCTGGACCAGAAAGAGAGAGAGAGAGAGATAGAGAGAGCGAAGAAGTGGGAAAGAGAACAGAGAGAGAGACACACCTCACGAAGAGGACTGAGAAGCTTTGAGTTGACACACAGACTAGCCTTCAGGGACAGACGGGCCTGACAGACTGAGCGCTAGTTCACTGCAGGAGAAGCTTACACAAGAGAGAGGAACTTGACGGTGAGAGAGGACAACTACATTCCCACACAGGTGTAATGGAGATAATTATACGCTTTGTTACACTCAGCCCTGTGGCAAATTACAAATCTAGAATGACACACAAATATCACAAAGGCACATTCACACACCCACAGAACAGACAAAAACAGGTGGCCTATGTGCAGCAGGGGGCGCCACGGGACGTAGGCAGATGCAGGGAGGCCCACCTTCTGTGACAGATCAGACCGTGACCGGTTTACCCGAGCTGAACTTAGATGGACATTGAACCCCAGCGGGACGTGAGCAGAGCTTTGACGAGGCCTCGTTGTTGCAGTTGTTGTGCCCGTTTCGCTTGCTGTGCCGCCGCTGTTAGGGACAAGAGCGGAGAGAGGACGAAAGCCTCATGGGCCCACGGGCAAATCTTCATGAGATAGGGAGACAGAGAGATAGGGACACAAATTTGCGGAAAAAGAAAGAATGCTGAACACATACACTAGTAGTGAATAATTATCGTATACAAACCTGTAAAGTATATAGTAGTGCATAATATTAAAACAGCAAACGACAGTGCATGTTTGTTTTTATAACAGTACACACAAACATGTCCATACAGTGGCTTCAAGCATTACCGACCAACTTACCCTACTAACACAGTGTGTACCATGAGTTTTGGCGTGCTTTCTGTACACACCTGTCTTGGCTCTTGTGTGCCACGTCTGTCTGTCACGGAGACAACAATCAGGATCTTCTCTCTCTTTCTCACTGTCACACTTGCATACGGCACCACACCACCCCACTCCTCTCTATCTCTCTTCATCTCACACATGCAAGACTGACTTGTCTCACCCCCAGCCATGGCGCTTGCACCATTTAAGGTTATTCAGCCCATTCTTTGAGCTGAAAACCAAACCACAATGACGTAAAACAAGTTTGGGAGCCTACTAAAAAGAATAGCCAAGAGAGACAACCGCATTATTGCTCTGCAACACAAGGCATACACAGTGAATGCCCCTGATACTCATGTCTGTCTGACGATGATGATGACTGATGATGAATGATATTGATGACGATAACACCCGCATATATTGATGATGATAATGGAGCAAGAATATGACGATGACATTGAAGAAAGAAGAACAAGTACAAGAAGAGAAGAATAGAACAAGAGAAGAAAACAAAAACTGTACGGAGAGCTGGACAACAGTGGGACAAAGTGTGTGAGGGAGATAATTTCGCTTTGTGCTCTTCATACAAATTACCAAATCGTATATAAAGGTAGGCCTACACACAAATGCAATCAAAAATGTTTATCTAATCAGAACGGACACATACTGAAATCATGTGTGTGTGTGTGTGTGTGTGTGTGTGTGTGTGTGTGTGTGTGTGTGTGTGTGTGTGCGTGTGTGTGTGTGTGTGTGTGTGTGTGTGTTGTGTGTGTGTCAAGTATGGTGTGCGGTGCGTTGCGTGTGTTGTAAAAGAGTAAGCTTTGTGTGGAGTAAGTGTGTGTGTTGTATGTGTGTGTTGTGTGTGTGTGTGTGTGTGTGTGCGTGTCTGTGTTGTGTTGAGATGTGTGTGTGCTCATGATGTTGGAGGCTGTATACATGTTGTGCATGTGTGGCATGAAGGTGTGAAAAGCCCATGACCAAACTGTGTTTCGTGAAATAAAGCAAATTTCTGTCACATGTTGTGATGGGAGAACGATGTTAACCCCAAAACATGTGTGTGTTGTGTTGTGTGAAGTGATGTGTGTGCTGTGATGTATGTTAACCCGTGCAGATCTGTGCTTGTGTGTGTGTGTGTGTGGTGCTGACGGTGTGTATGGTGTGTGTGTGTTGTACATCATGTTAGTCGATGTTCCTGGTGTGTGTGTTGTGGTGTGTGTGTTGTGTGTAATGTGGTGTGTTGCGTGGTGCGTTGTGATGTCTTGTGTGAATTGTGAATGTGTGTGTGCGTTCTGTTGAGAGCTGGACAACAGTGGTGTTAAGTGTGTGTGGGACAGTGCGGGTTCGCTTTGTGCTCTTCATGTGTGTTTGTG
>JAGGCT020003122.1:0-5000 GCA_017654935.2 Phymorhynchus buccinoides | reverse complement strand
GGTGAGTGACACCAGCATCCAGGACGATACAGGCGATGCTGCACGCTCTAAATACCTGTAAATCTTGCACTGCCAGGTGCCCTGATTCCTTATCGGTGTAAAATTATACATGTTTCGGAGGAAGTTCTGCAGTGGGTGCAATCAACACCATCTGGTCAGACACGGCCAGAACTGTGAAGAAAACACTGGACGTGGATGAAGGAAGACGAAGCATGATCAGAATGACCATCACATTTCCGAACATCCCAAAGACAACAACGATAGCATCGCCGATGTTCATGATGAGAAACAGCCAGGTCTTTATAGGGTTGGTATAAATCCCTCCAAGAATCCCGTTTGACACGGTCTGAGTCGTCCATTGTACTGGTCACTTCATAGAACTAGACATTGAAAGTTGACTGTGTTCATTTAGTTGTTGTATCGAGGGTTTAACCATATAGATGCTTTAGGTTTGTATGCGTTACACACTACAGCTTGTCTGCTGGAAATAGAGGAACTATAACCAAAGAACTGATCTGACCGACTCTGATGAAAATAAAAATCAACACCTAGTCTATATCTGCTGTGTTTGGTTGTGTGTGTGTGTGTGTGTGTGTGTGTGTGTGTGTGTGTGTGTGCGTGTGTATGTGTGTGTGTGTGTGTATGCTGTGTGTGTTTTGGGTGTGTGTATGTGTGTGTGGGTGTGTGTTGTGTGTGTGTATGGGTGCGTGTGGTGTGTCTGTATGTGTGTGTGTGTATGTGGTGTGTGTGTGTGTGTCATGTTGTTTTTGTGTTCATGTAAGATGTATTCTTTTGTGAAGCGCCTAGCGCCCCCATTTCAGATTAGGCGCTATCCAAATGATGATTATTATTATTACTATTATTAGTATTATTATTACTATTATTAGTTAATATTATTATTATTATTATGATTATTTCATATTTGAACTAAAATTATATTTCCTTACCATTGTTGACATATATTACGATACTATATAGGTTGCAGTATCAGTCAAGATTATTTGAAATTATTTAATAACTTATGTGCATGAAAGGTGTGCAGTTTTCAGAAGACCCGATTTTGCCCGAAAATTGTCCAAACCCCCACATATGGACCACGAATTACAAGAAAAGTAGCAAGGTGACACCATGTGCTTTCTTCACTTTTGACCTTTGAATTATGTGTAGATCTGACACAAAATCTTACAATTGTCGTGTGGTTCGTCACCGGCGAGTTCTTAAAACAGCATAATTATACTCTTTCTCCGCTCCTTCCCTCCTCTAACGTATCTTATTATCATTCAATTAAACCACTAATCAGTTCCACTTTCTATTTAAATTTTATCTCGAGATAGAGAGAGATGAGAGAGAGAGAGAGATGATTATATCGCTAGCTTTATCTATCGATTAGAGTCTCTAGATATCGATAGAGAGTAGAGACGAATATGCTTTTTGATGTAGACTCATAACCGAACATTTTCCTCCTTAGCCTATCCTAATAGCGCGACCCCACTTACCTTAAGAACATGTAATAGATAATTGGCATCATCAGTAAAAAGTATAAGTGGTCCTCGAGTACTAACCTCCTAGGCCTCTGTATCCGTAGCACGTATGAAGGTCTGGAGTGTAGCTTCCCTGTATGCACCATAACATTGATCTCAAACGATCCCTTCATCGCCGTAAGTTCACTTTCACAAACGTACAATGAAATTATCAACACCTAATTCTACACGTCAAAGACGCGCGCACCACCAAAGCAAGCCATCAAGAAACACGAATGATCTCTTCTCTGTTTTCTCATCCGCTTTGGGGTTTCGATCTTTTCGCAACCATAACCGCCGGTGCTACTAAGTCCCTCTCTGTCAATTCCAAATCCATTCCAAATACGTCATCACACCCTCCTGCCACCAAGTTAGCGTTGTTCCTCGCGTCATGAGCGAGTAAGGTGTGCTTGATTAGTCACTGGCCCGATTGGACTTCCAACGCATGATAATACTTTCTGTGTAGGATCTCCACGCCAACACGAAAGACAGCCCTAACGACGCTCCTCATACAAGGAATTACCCGATCTATGCTGTGGCTTCCCCCGTGTCAGCTAAAACAGACAACAGCGCCGATCCTTAATAGCGCGCCAACGTAGATGCACGGTGTCGAATGGAGAGCCACAATAACAACACAAGGTGTGAGAGAGCACGCAGAGACATACGCCAATTGAGCCTGTTGCCGCGATTCGGAAATAAAAGGAACGTCCTTATGAAAGCAGTGGTAGTGACATGCTGCACAGTCAACAAGGCTGAGAGGCTCAGAACACAGAGACTCGGTAAACTTGACTGTATTCAACACGGGACGAAGATTTATGTTCATCACAGTGCCCAAGGTGCCTCTTGACAAGATCGCTGGAAGATGTAAGTGGTGTGTTTGTGGCGAAGGTTTACCAAAGAGAACAGATAACTGGTACCGGAGATAGCGCCGTGTGCTCCGCGCCTAGAAGAGGGTAACTATGCGTCAGTATGTGCCAAAGACATTGTATGCTCGTCCATGTAGAAAGCCCTGGCACGAAAGAGGTGAACCTCAGTGTGAGAGTAATCCTTACAATCAGCAGCAGCAGCAGTGGCAGCGTCGCAGTGGGAGCAGAGAGAGCAGACCTACGTCTAGGTCCCAGAGGGCGTCTCCAAGGAAGGAGACGTGCAGGAGACGATCGCTGCGAATGCAGAGACGGACAGCGATGATGCAGAGACGGCCAGCAAGGACGGGGAGGAGACGGCCAGCGTGCAGGGCGACGCCAAAGGAGAGGACCACACCCCCCGGGGCAGGCACATGGAGCACCAGACCACACTCTCATCGACCTTGCGCCTGGAGACTCCCACTAGGTCAAGGTCAGAGACCCCTAAGCGTCCCCGTTCGAAGGAGGGGCCTACTCCCACTAACAAAAAGAAGGGCAAGATGGAGGCACAGAATGAAAAGGGGAGCAACCCGCAGCCGTCGCCTTCCGACGATTTAGAAGCAGTTTTCCCTCCCCTGAATCGCAGCAGCAGCGGAATTACCAACGCAGATCTTATGCGCAAGCTGATCGCCAACAGTGTGGAAATCACCAAGCTGTCTCAGACAGTGGAGGAGCTGAGAGCTGCCCTGTTCTTGGTCCAGGCCGACAACGACAAGCTGAAGCAGGAGATCGCTGAGGCCAAGACGAGAGAGCAGAAGATGTCAACCCAGCTGACTGAGGTACGTCACCTTGCTGATCTCGCCGACCGTCGTTCAGAGGAGGTGTCTTCCTACGTACGTAGGAATAACCTCCGTATCTACGGCGTGAAGGAGGGGGAGGGGGGTGTTGCAGAGACTGGACAGCAGTGTGAGGAGAAAGTTCTGTCTCTTTTCAGTGACAAACTGAAAATCAGGGTGAAGAGAGAAGATTTAGAGGCTGTTCATAGGGTTGGGGCCAAGCAGGGTGGTTCAACTGCTTCAAAGGACACAGGCCGTGGAATCATCGTACGCTTTGTCTCACGTCGTGTTAGAGATTATGTGCTTTATGCTCGCAAAAGTTTGAAGGGTTCGAGGATTACTTTGGTAGAGGACTTGACACCTCGGGCCTACCAACTGTTGTGTTCAGTGAAGAACGAGAGGGACATTTGTCAACAGACCTGGACCAAGAATGGGAAGGTGATCGTGAAAACTGTGAGTGGAAGAATTGTAACAGTCAATTCCCTTGCCGAGTTTAGACAGCTACGTTAGAACTAACCACTCTGTTGACGCCTTTGATCTTGATTAAGTTGATGTCTGCTGGAACAGTAGATCATGGTTTGGATGTACCCTTTGCTCCTTGTATTCGTTACTGGGGTGACTTTGTGATAGTTTGAACTTTTCTTATAGCTGTTAATTACTGTAATCTCTGTTCCCATGTATTTTTTCAAGTGAGAGTTCGCTGTTGGTGTTGATAATTTCCTTACTTTGTTTACATCGGGGGTCAAGGTCACTTAGGTCTGATGGCATCGAGGCTATTTATGCATTGGGGTCAAGGGAGCATTTCTTATTGATTATGGTTGAGGAAAAAATGCGATTTTGTTATGAAAACATTGCTTGTGTACTTGAAGCAAGTAGCATGATTCGTAGCTTCATTGGCTTTTTAAATGAGTGATTCATATTGGCATTCGCTTGTCTGTTATGTATATTTATTTATTAATTTATCTTTTCTCTCGCTTTCAAAGTAAATGTGCTTGGGTGAAGGGAAATAAAAATAAAGTTTGCTTGTTTTGGAAAACATCACGTGACCAAAATGGTCGCGGCACGTTGCGGTTCTGTTATCTTTTTGTTGTTGGTTCTTTTTCTTCATAGGCTAGTGTGTTAGGCCTAGTATTTCAAACACCAGTGCTCGTTTGGAGTGGAGGCGGTGGACCTTAATATGACAGGTCGGTTTATGTGTAATGGTTTAATGTTACTGTTTTGTAATGTTGTTCTCTTTATGTTGTCTAAGTTTGCCAGGTGGCAAGCTAGTGTGCTTGTGTGTGTGACTGTGGTTGGGTCAAGTTTGTTTTTTCCTTGCTGGTATAAAATGTTGATAATAACAAGGACATGTTTGGTTACACGCTTGTTACAATGGGAAGTAGCGACTGATGGCACTTCAGTTATAGAGGAATGGAACGAATGGAAGGGTACACAGTCAATACACTTGAAGATTTGTGCTGTGTTTCAGTACACCTTTTATTATTTTCTTTTTATCTTTCATACTCTGAATCTGTTTGCTATTTTTTGTTTTTGTCTTCATAAACAAGATGGCAGTTGATGGCTCATTTAAAATTTGTTCATTAAATTATAATGGCTTAAATAACAGTAAAAAAAAAAGAAGATGTTTTTGATTTTTTAAGAAAAAAAGAGGCCCATATCTATTGTCTTCAAGAGACACATTTAAAGGAAGATTCAGAAAATTTCATTAGAGCTAGTTGGGGTTATAATGTATGGTTGTGTGGCTCAGAATCAAACAAGAATGGTGTGGCGGTGTGTTTAATAATAATTTGAGTACCAAAATG